>JAANYP010006363.1:0-35600 GCA_020465985.1 Centrapalus pauciflorus | reverse complement strand
GATAACATAAAAGGGCCAAGGGATAATTCGCGAAATTAGAATGTGTAAAGGGGTAAATACCACAATCGGCTAAATGGGTATGTCACGACAAACAATCAAAGGAATTCAAAAAATTCCTAAGTGTGAAAGTTTAAGTACTGAAAGTTAGTATCGGACATCGCTATCTGATTGAACCTCTCTTAGACTATACTCATCAAAAATATGTTGTTTAGTATTCAGCTTAGCTTGTAAATTCTTTAAGTTTAGCTTAAGTCTAGAATAAATTTTTTTGGTCAAAATTTTATTTTACTTTATTTTATTTTATTTTATTTTATTTTTACCTTAGTTTATTTTATTTTATTTTATTTTAGTTTAGTTTAATTTTTACTTAGGTAAAAGGTCAAAAGTTACTGAGGGTGCATTCAAAGTTGAATAAAATAAACATTGCGTGAAATATCTGTTGCTTAGAGTAAAAGAGTTGGCATAGTTTATCTGGTTACACGATACCGTAGAAAAAGTTGGAAAAGTTGAAAGTATTTCAAAAATTTTCGAAATTTTTCTAAGTGTTGGAGGTTTCGAATCTAAGACAGACTCGAATAAGGAGTAATTCGAATCTGTCAGCAGATTCGAATCTATGCTTAGACTCGAGGGTTGGTGGTATAAATAGGTTAACAGTAGGTCATTAATTCTATCTGTTTTCGAATCTATACTATCGAATCTATCAAGGCGATTTCGAATCTGTTCCTTCGAGTCTATCGTAATTCTCCTAAACGACATTTTGTCGACTCTCTTACTTGGTGTTTCGACTCTACAGATACATCTAGGTATAATCAACCGGATTTTACAAGATTAGTGTAGTTTTATACACAATTTTAGGCTAAAACGTCAAATTTTGAAGTTTTATAGGTCGAAATAGGGTTTTTGCTAAATTACCAAGATTGGACATATAAAAGATCAAATTAAAAGCATAAATCAATGATTGGAACCTAGTTGAACGAATGTATGTGATTTACCAAGTTCAAAATGGTTAAAATCTTGGGTTTTTGTTAAAAAATCAACCGTCGGGGCTTCGAGTCTGTTCCAGGACCTTCGAATCTGTTCATGGGTTTCTCGAATCTGTCATTAGATTCGAGATGACCATGATATTCGAATCTGTCCATTAGACTCGAAAAGGGACTCTTCGAATCTGTCCATTACACTCGAATATGGACACTTCGAATCTGTTACTTTCGAATCTGTACTTTATTTACTTTGTTTAATTTAAATTTTATTAAACTTGTGGAAATTTAATTGTGTTAGATTTTGTATTTAATCAAGTACAAAATAAAACAAATTTTGAATTTAAACAAGTTTATTGATTTTTAATGAGTCTAACAGTTTTATTTATTGTGCAGATATGGCAGTTCGCGCTTTTGTCCCGAAGCATAATATGGTCCTTAATCCAGATAATAATATCCCTGAGGCGCAGGGTTTTCGCGAAGTTTTGGACTTCCTAGCTGAGTCTAGGATTAGCTATGCTTTGTATCATAACATTCCAATTGTAATTTCGTATGTACGCCAGTTTTATGATCATTTACAGGTGGACTGTACTGTCACCCCGACAGTTATCAGAACCAGAATCGCTGGCCAGCCTCTAGTCTTCTCAGCAGATATGTTGCGCCAAGTGCTACAGTTGGGTTCTCAAGAACAAGAAGATGGGCCTATTGACTTTCCATTAAGTATTAGGCAGACTGCTTTTCTGAGAATGGGCTACAGTTTAGATGTGACAAAGTCGTCATACATGAAGAGTGGCCTGATTGGGCAATGGAGATTCTTGGTGCACGTATTCATGGTCTGTTTTGCGCCGAAGAAAGCTGGCTTTGATTACATAGTGTCAAAGAACCAATCTGGAGTTATTGCATTGGTATATAATCGGAAGTTCAACTTTTCGCAGATGTTCTTCTCGGAGTTCGTTCATCAAATTACGGCTCCAGAAAGGGAACGATTCTTGTTGTGCCCAAGGTTCATTATGATGCTGATAAGGCATTTCTTGCCAGACTTGCCGCCGTCAAATGATTCTCTGAGTGTTAACATTATGGACAAACGGATTTTCGCTGATTGTTCCTCACACCGAGGAAGATTGGCTGTTCCTGTTGCTCGTCCATTGTTTGGAGCTATTGTGGATAGGGATTTTCAAGCCCCGGAAGATGCCAACTGGGCAGGGGTCGTTGAGTTTCCACAACAACAACAACAGCAACAACGTCAACAGCAACAACAACAGCAACGTCAACAGCAACAACAGCCTCGTGCTCGGCCACGTGATCCAAGACGCCGACAGAGACTAGCAGCGAGTCAAATTCCGGCTACCAGGCCTTCGACAAGCCAGCAACCAGAAGTTACAGAAGCCGGGCCCTCAAATATTCAAGAAGCTGGGCCCTCAAATATTGCGAGAGAAGCTGAACAGCTAAGCCAGACGCTTAATGAAATTTGGGAGGCAGGGCCTCATGCCAATGAAGACGTTGCAGCAGCATTGGTTGGTGAGCTGCTTAGTCCACCAGCAGATGAAGATGATATTTTTAGAGATGTGGAGGAATACGAGCCAGAAGGGGCAGGTGACGGATTAACATCTTCGGAATCCGACTCAGAATCCGCGGAAGTTCCGACAGCTGCAGTTCCTGATATTCAAATTGGAACTTATGGTTCGAGATTGATTATAAATGAGGGTGGTTCGAGGAGGCACGTAAACAGGGAATTGGAGGAGTCTGATTTTGAAGAAGAGGAAGTTCCTCAACTAGTGACAAGGCAACGGGCCAAACGTCACAGGTTCATGCAAGGATCATCTTCAGCTCCTGAAGATCAACCAGAAATTCCACAACATCAAGAACCTCAAACCACCAGTCCACCACCACCTCAAGATGAACCGTATATACCATCACCGTTCGTTCCTACTCCTATACAGTCCATTCCATCTATCTCGACCACATACTCTGACAACCAAAGGTTTCTGCAGCTTAAAGCTCGCGTTGACTTCCAGAATGTCCAAATCTTAAGCCTAACAAAGGTGATCGGAGAAATTCAGACTCATAATGCAAATCTTGATAAAGAAAATGCCGATTTGAAGAAGATTGTGGAGCAAGTCCAGGAAGAGAACGTAGAATTGAAAACTTTTGTTTGCGATCAGGCAGCTGAGATAAGGTCGATGCGCTCCCTATTTGAGCAGTTAATGAAAAATTTACAGGCTCAGGGGGAGACATCGTGCCGAGATCAGGAGGTGCAGAGAAGAGATGATCATGAAGGCGATGATCCCGGTGCGAATAAAGAGATTGAGTCTGTAGATTTTCCTGCAGCTCAAGTTGCACAAGTTCAGGGGGAGCCTAGTCAAGGCGAAGGAGAAAGGGGTGAGGCCAGTTCATCTAAACAGCCTACAGACTTTGAGATCAGCGAGATGATTGAAGCGCTCATGGATCTCGATGATGATCCACTGGATGTAGGTTTTGATAATGAAGATGAAGAGCTGGAGGAAGGGGAATTTGTGCCAGGGGAGATAGTAGACTGGCGGTCGGATGATGAAGTACTTGCTGATGAGGATGATGAAGCTGACGAGATAGTTGTGCAGCAGAATCCTATCACTGATACTTACATGATTGATGGAAATAAAATTGTCGATGTAGATATAGTTAATGTTGCATTGAATCCTCAGCCATCGACAGAGGAACCTGCAAGAGAGCTAACTAATGAAGAAAAACGAAAGCTATGGTTCAGGGCTGAAGAGAAGGAAGCAGCAATTAAAAAGACAATGAGAGTGCCAGGTACTGGGAAGCTGTCTGAGCGAATTTTAAGCTGGTTCTTTGACAGAGATCTGCAGCTATTTATAATAAAGAGAAAAGACGGGCTTCAGTACATGAGGCGAACTTTAAAAGCGTTCAACTCCCTGCCAAAAATCGAAATCACTGCGCTAGCTTGGAAAGATCTTATAAACATTGGCAATGATCCCTACGCGAGCGTAATCGAAAAGAATCATAAGAAAGGAAGGGAGATCAAGGAAGTTCGAACGTTTGAATCCAAGGATCGGGAGAAGAGTAGAGGATCCATCACGTATTGATCCTCTAACTGGACGGCCTTGGATGAGGATTCACTATAAGCCGGCTAGATGTCTTAGGAAGGTTCCTCTCAAGCCAATGCCACAAAATATTCTGAAGAATCTGAAGTGGTGGTATGCTGACACGGAAACTGGGGAAGCGGTTATGGAAGACTTAGAAGAAAATGTTATTCTTAGAGTCTATGACCCGCTTCACCTGGTAAACCTATCTAAAGAAGATCTGCAGATTTTGTATAATTGTAAGATTTCCAGTGACGCACATATGGATACTGAGGCTAGTAAGTATGAAAATGTGGTCAAGGTATGCGTCGAGAAAGGTCTGTATGCTGGTAGTGTTTTGAATCAATAAATAAACCAAGTTCTTAAATCAAATGTGTGAATTATTAGAAGCTATCGTCAAGGGGGAGTCTGTTGGTACATCCCGTGTGACGATAGCAGTCTAAGTGGTCTTACATTGTGATTTAGCATGTGTTTGCTATAAATATATTATATATGATTGATGCTTATTAGTGTTTGTATGTTTGAACTTGATGTAACGTATTACAAGAAGTTCAAACATAAAGTTCAAAGATAAAATCAATCATAAGGTAATATCATAAGTTTTATCACTTAAGAGTTTAAGTATTTTGGCTAGATTCGAATTACTTAGGGAATACATTCGAATCTGAGATAGATTCGAATGAGACCTTAGATTCGAATGGGCTAGATTCGAGACTGTCAATATGGACAGACTCGAATGGGCCTTGGGCCAGATTCGAGCTTGGCCCACAACAGACTCGAATCAGGGTCTATAATTAGGGATAGACTCGAATAATTAGAGGACTTTTTGCAGAATTCGTGAGGAATTAAGCAAGAGGCGATCTCGAGTTTATCAGCTAGGTGAGTGCCGTTTCGGAGAGAATTAGTTCGTAGGATCGTTCGTGTGTCGTTCGTTCAGCGTCTAATAGTCTCCGTGTTCCGTTGGTTGAGAGTTGTCCGTCTAACCGTCAACGAGGATTCCGCACTCGTTCACGGATCCTCGTCTAGATAGATCTTGCAGTCGTAGACCTTACATGTTCGTCTGCCCCGTGTATCAATTTTGGCAATCTCTTTGCCAATCTCCTAAATGACGATGTTCTAATCGGCGGGTGTATTTCTTCGACTGTTTCTGTTTCTCGGTAAATGATGAGATTTCAGGATCGTTTGACCTGTTGCTCTGATACCAATGTTGGGAAAACTCTCTAAAAACACAGGATTTACCGTAACTAATCTTTTATTAATAATCTTGGAAATACACACTTTACAACCTTTACAATGCAATCTATATATACTAGACGAAAAGGTGTGTCTGAACCGACACAATGGTTCGTGGTACCCTTTCATGAACGGTTACGACTTTTACGAATAGTTGCAACTCTTCATGTTTACTAAAATGCTATTCTAGGTCCTTATACTTCATACTATTACATATTTAACTCTAAACTAATTACATAATCAAGATTAAACTAACAAATGTGTCCTCCATTCCTCCCTGCTTTCCACTTTCTCTAAGTTTTCGTACGATTAGAAACATCAAATCCCACATAGACACGACACCACAACAAGAGTATAGTACCAATCTTGCCAGATTTTCCATTTATTTTACTCCATCAAACTAAATCTAATAACTGTAGCATGATGAAAAGGGAAAAGATGTTGATATATGAATGTTTAATATAGTAAATATGTATATCTGATAACATGTAAAGTTCCCATGTCGATAATATGATGCCTTTGACTTAAACGCGAGCTTATCATGATATTGTTTAAAACTTATTCATGGATAAAACTTACCAGAACATCTTGTTTAAGATCCCACAGCTGGCGCACAATGGTAATTCTATCCTTCAATGATGGTATTTCGCCCAAGTACATAAGACTACACAAGAAAAAAGGATAAACATTTAGCATAAGTTCCCAGGATAACACTTATCAATGATTCAATGCTCATGTTGGTAATGACAATAACTACATTGATTGGCATTCACTTAAGCTAGAGCATATACACACAAATATATAGGGTTGTGCAAAACACATCCAGACGGACGAGCAACAAACAAAGGAAACACACAAAAAACTGACCCCCGTTTAGGTATTTTCATTAACCAATTCTCGGCTCGGTTCAGTCCATTTCTGTCTGGAAATGAAACTTTTTTTCAAGGAAATTATATTATTCAACAATAAAAGATGCTGTTTTATAACATATGTTTCAAATTTAATCCCAAGGTTTTATGCGGTGTACCGTCTAATTTGATACCAACTCGCCAAACCGGTTTGTTTTACAATCAGTATTTAAGTTCGGTCTTTTCCATTTTATATAAATATGAGAACTTGATAATAAGCAAGTATTAAGTCGACATACATCATAACTAAAATGTACCACAAGTAGTCCATGCAGATAGAAAAAAATTACCAAAATCACCAAAAGATGAACAACAGGCACCATCCAACATGGTAATTAGAAACTGGATTCCATTTTTATGTGTTTTCTCACAATTTATTTATCATGTGAAAGGGACGATCTATGCACAAAAAGAGGCCATTATCCTTTTAAAAGTGTAACAAACAGTATAAAAACTGAAGATCCCAAAACTCAACCAATATAATTTCAAATTCAGGAAGAAAGAGATCTCTTCCATCAACAACCTTCCTGAATTACCCACTATCAGAGATTATGTGCATCCTTAACAATCAATTTGTCACAAATCAACACATATACTACAAAGTACAGACCATATTGACCCCCTAATTTGAGTAGCAAGGACTTGACAGGTGAAAGGAGGGTAGTATTAAAAACCTCAAGCCATGAAAAAAAACTCAATTTCTTCACCAAAAAAGGTGCGTCAATATTTCAATAAATCCCAATAGGGGCACAAAAAAAGGCATTTCATGCATTACATTGATAAATTTGAAAAAAAAATCAAACGCTAGACACAAGAGAAAAGCCCTAAAAACTAATTAAATTCAACAAAAAGCAGTGCATTACATTGATAAATTTGGCTATGGACCTTCAGGAACAAAAAGTAGTGCATTACATTGATAATAAACATTTGTACATAACATTAGAATCCTACCAACTTTATATTTTGGGGAGTAACATGTTTTAATTAAGTAGTCCAAACATTTGTTTTTTTTTAATTCATGGGAACAGAGTTAGGGGTTTTGGACTGCATTAGCATTGGTGGCTTTTCAAAACCTGGTAACAAGTGGGAACCTGCTTAAAGAAAAACGTTTGAAGACCAACAAATTGGAAAAACTCTATTTTCATTTAAGGTTTGCCAAACACTCCAAAGTGATTATTTGCATCTTGAAAATGCTATAATCAAGAATAACTTAGAAAAACCTTTGTTTTGTATGACACAACAGAACATGCGACTCTATTACCGGAGCAGAAGAGATTATGATAAAACACTAAAAATTCACCTGTGTAAACCCACCATTTTCATTTAATTTCCCAAGAGCATCAGCACTATAATTAAATCTAGGGTAGCTGAAACAAAAGGCATATATCATAGACCCTTTAATACACAGAAGAGAAAGCTGAAACAACAACCGTAAAACATGATTGACAGAATAAACAGTACTTGTTAAGACTATTTTGGTAATTATATATTCTATGCCACCATGATTCACACTAAGTAACATAAAACATACTACCACTTCAAATTGCAGCCATGAGGTTGCCATCTCCAATACTGGTACACTAAATCAAGGCTTCTATGTTTGTGACAAGCCAATTGGTCAGTCATTTATGGCAAAACTTCTTACCCTGGCATGAAACAATATGGTTTGAAGGAAATAAATTCCATAATATAAGATTTTTAAAGGGAAATTTTAAAACAAGGAGAACTAAAAATACAAGCGTTGGTAAATTGAAACCAAAGCTGTAAACATGTGGTTGCAAACCTGACACCTATATCTACAAATCACACTGAACAAAATTAGAACCAAAACTGAAACCAAAGATCTAATCGAGATAACCATTTAAAACTATGAAATCATTGCTTGCTGTTACAATTAGAAAACAAAACATTGAAGATAATAGAATGTATTTCAAACTCGAAATTAACACACTACTATAATTCATCAAATTTGGACGATATCTACACTTCTTTAGATTCGAGTATATACCTATGCTTATTAATTGGTGAGCGACGACCCTTCAATCTTGAAACTCAGAAACATGTATTATATCTTCTTGAGTCCGTACTCATGGTGCGTTTTGTTCTTCAGATGAAACCTGAATCAAAACAGGATGAAACCTGAGCCAAAAATATCCAACTTTGCAACGTAATATAAAACATAGATCAACGGTTCGAATTTCACATGGTAGGGATCAAAACACAGGGTTGAAAAAAAATCATAAAATCTGAAAAGTAAATACATAGATCGACATATTACATCCCAAGCGCAACTTTTAACAGGAGTTTATTATGTTTGAATATCATTAAGTTACATACTTAGTATTCTGGGTTTTCTTCTCAAATTGAGCTTGCTCCTACCACATCAATCAAATACAAAGTTCTAATATGTAATCAAAATGATAAATGATCTCCATGACTTCAACCAAAAACCGTTTGTTAACCAATATAACAAATATACATAACATTATAACAAATACAAAAATAATAAACATTTCAAAGATGTTACACACAACAAATATTGAGGATAAAATTATGGAATTTGGTTTACCAAAGAATTTTCGAGTTGGTGCCAGTGATTTTAGCAGCGGTGAGAGGAGACCAGAGAATGAGACATGTTCCTAACCACTTTTAATGAATGGATGAAAGATATTTTCATTTCGAATTCTAATCCTCATGTTAAAAAAAACAAAGTGTATGAAATAGACAAGTGATGGACCAAAACATTTTGCTTCATTTATTATAGTATATACATGAGAACAAATAACGAGACTCCTTACATCATTTGAGATCTCCTAGTGCCAACATATTATCACTGAAGCTCTGCATTGGACAGTGGCTTCTACCCAGCAAATGTATGGCATATGTAATATTAGAAGGAAATTTCTTTGGTAATAACTCAATCGTGGGATTAAACAAAAGCAACCTGTGGGATTATTTTAAATTATGTCATTAATAATCAACCTGTGGGATATACAAAAATAAAAAAACTCAAAGCCAACCTACAGTTGCTTTTGTGAGTTGTGGCTGAACAAAAAAAAATACACCCTACTTGTTCACATAATTGCCCCAAAAATAGCCTAAAAATCAGCAACTAATAAAAAAATTGTTTGCAATGAAGAATTCCAACCTCAATATCAAACTAACTACATATGCATAATTCTGTTTGACAACTCTCTATCTGATTTTATGAGATAATCAATCAATTGTAATAACACAAAGTAACTAAGATTTAACCAAAGTAACACATAATTCTGTTTGACAACTCTCTACCTGATTTTCGACCACCAACAAACAAAGAACCAAAACAAAACAAGATTGCCGGCCTTAAACTATGTACTATGTACCAAAACGAATGCAAATGAAATACTACATAGTATTCTTTTATCATTCTGTTTACCACAGTAATCTTTTTATCATTCCGTACTCTGTTTAAACCATATAAACCCTGAGTTATTTCTACAACAAATGGGAACAAAATTCCTTACCAGTTATGCACAACTTTCCGTGTTGTAGTGAAGTCATGTTGATCCCAAATGAAGAGATGGAAGCAACAACAAGTGCAGGACAAGACAACTCAGCATAAGAACCAAAAAGGTCAGATCCCATCCCGGAAATGTTACTAACATTGTCCTCAAATTTTATCAACAATAACCTGAAAACAAACATCAATAATTAAAGAAACAATCTTTAGAAAATAAATGACTAAACGGTATAACCATTGGTTACAGCTGAAACTTTTGGTTCAAGAAGCTCTTAATAAGCATGAGTTCACCGCTTAGCCACCGCCGACTGAGGAGAAACAGAAACCCTCCTCCATCGTCGACGTTGAAGGAGAAGCTAAGGATCCTAAACCTGTTGTTTAATGCAAAGAAGAAGAGAAGGATGCACCTGCACCACCGCCAGCGGTGGCAGCAGAGCCATCGGAGAAGGAAGTGACGGAGGTGGTTGTGAAAACCGAATCCTACATAGATGAAGACGGAGCAAAAAAATTGAAGTGATTCTAGAGACAATCGTAGCAGTTAGCATTACCGAGCCACCAAAGACCGAAGAAGAAGAAGTAGACGTCGTTTCAGTCGTTCTCCCTGCCAACGCCGTTAGCGAAACAACCATACTTCCTCTCAGAATCGAATCCTTCATCTTACCAATATCTATCTCTCTAGTCGCCTCGATCTCACCGTCTCTGGAGTTGGAAATGTTGTCGTTGCCGGAATGAAGATATGGGAGCCAAAATGAGCGACTGCAGAGAGATAAAGATAGAGATAGAGATAGAGATAGAGATAGGCAAACTATGGAAGAGTGTGGTGGTTGTTTTGGAGATGAGACTCGCCTGTTCCCAATAAATCTGCAGAGGTAGTTTTAATAAAACCTTTTGAAAGTTTAGTTTGAATTTGAAATTGCATGCATCATGAATATGTACATTAAGCTCTGTATAATTGTACCTTTAGGATTAAAGATAGTTGATGCATTATTTGCTTGTACATAATGCTTTAAATTATGTAAGTCTTAAAATTCAAGATTTGTCCTAAATGCTTTATAAGGAGTAAAGATATATCTTCTCTTATCACTATTTATCAATGATTTTTATATGTTAACTGCAGAAGTCAGCCTACATGATTTTCTATCTGGTGAAATATCTACAGTGCAAGTGAAACCGAAACGTATTGAAGGGGCCGTGTCTACTTCCCCTGTTGTTGATTCCCTCCCCCCCAGCGGTCTTAGGTGTTGGGGATGCTCAGTCCGTTCAATCCCGTCCTCCAGGTTCTCTAATAGGGAAACCCGACGTGATCATTGAAGACTCCGACGATGATGGCAAGAGTATCGCCACATTATGCAAAAGTAAAAAGAAATCAGGTGAGCCCTCAACGCCTGCAAAGAAAGTGAAAATTGTGGCAGGGGCTCCTACCGCCGTGGTTACTGAGGCACCTACTGCCTCACTTAAAGAGATTGCTCTTTTTCCATGGACAAACAGAAAGTATTGGTGCGTCCTATGCCTCGTATGTCTCCCCCTTCTCCGAGAGCTGTTGAGCCTAGTGTACTCGTGAATGTCGCTACCCAGAGGACATCTATTTCTGATGACCCCCATAGCCCTCAGTGGGGTATCAAGCGAAACGACCCTCTATCGTCCCCGCATTCTTGTCAAGATTTTTTGAATCACTCTTTTACCCCAACCTATTTATCCATGCTGCAATGCACTACTCATACGTATTTTTGGTGAGAAGCTAGATCAGTTAGGGGTTGATAATTCCTCCTATGCCTTCGAGGCTCGTGAAAGGATATTGATTGGAGCGTGACTTCAAAAAGGCTGTGTTTGCTGGTAAGGCTTGGGAAATGAAAGCCTCGAAGTTAGAGAGTGTTTTAAGAGAGAAAGAAGCGAGATATAAGGAGTCTGAGGCATCCCTTAGTTAGCATGAGGACTTAGTTAGGAAACATCAGGAAAAGGTTGCCCAATTGAAACGGGTAAAGCATTCACTAGAAGCCTTGGTAAGAGGTCGTGATTGCGAAATTCGTACCTTGAAAGAGTGTGTTTTAAAACTGCGGGTAAAGACAAAGAGGTCCGAGAGCTGAAGAAACAACTTGCCGATGCCACAACATCCCATCAGAATCTCAACAAAGCTTTTGATAATGCCGTCAGTGAGCTTGGTGTTGCGAAAGCGGAGAGGACCAGGTTGATAGCTGAGGGTTGCCTGTAGTTGTTCGTAAACTTATGAAGAGTGCTGAGTATTGCACTCATTTTGCTGAGCTACAGCGACCGTCTATGAGGGTTGGTCGTCGTCAGGCCTTGACCAAGCATGTAGCAGATTTCAAAGATGATGTTGATGTGACCAGCCTGGAATACTATGATGAGGGAGTCGGCAAGGAAATGGCTTCAGCTTGTGTTGCCTTTAGAAATTCCTCATTCCCTTTTATTGAAGACATTGCTGCTCATCCTGACCGTTCTCTTCAAAAGATCCTTGACCTTGAGCCTCAGGCTTAATTTAATCTTTTCAATCGTTGCTCATTATGATGTCCTTTGAACATGATTTATATTTTGCTGAACATGTATTCTGGCCTTTTCGGATTGAAACTTTGTATTAAATCAGTTGGAATGTTTAACAATCAGGAATTTGACTATTCAGTATTCACAGTCCTTGTTTTACGGTGGACTTGTATGATGGGGTTCTTTAGTTTCGCATCATTTTAGCATTTTGTGCTTTTATTGGGGTGATGAGTTGTTACCCATGTGTTCATTTACTTAGCACATTTTTAAACCTTCTTAAACGGAGTTTTTTCAAAATACGCGTTTAAGAAGACAAACATTCTTCTAGTCTGGAATTTGACTACGATGCTTCACAAAGTTTAGATAGGCCTTTAGATAAACATTTTTCTAGTCTGAATTTTCCTAGACAATGAATAAGAGTTGATGAACTCGCTTAACTAACTCCAGACTACTGTCTGAGATATTAGCACTTGCTTATTTAGGAGGCTATATTGCATGCCTCTTACTATCAGTGACCCAAAACATGGGCTCAATACATCTTTTTAATAAAGAATAGTCACTGGTAACGCCATGCAAGTGGCAACTACACATGAAACTTCCTTAGGTAGCTTGCGTGCCAACACCTGGGTATCTTCTTTCCATCAGCTGTTGACAGTTCATATGCGCCGTTGCCGTGTGCTGCAGTAACCACATATGACCCTTCCTAGTTTGGGCCAAGTTTGCTTAACGTCTCTTGGAGACTTGCTTCATTTTTTCGTAGCACCATGTCCCCAACCTTGAATTGCGTTTTCCTCACCCTTTGGTTGTAATACTTCTCCGTTTGTCTTTTATGTTCGGCCTCCCTTCGAGCAGCCTGCTTTCCTCTAGTAAGTCAAGGTTTAAACAAAGTTCCTCATCATTGTCCGATGTATTTAAGTGCACTACTCGGTAGGTGGGTAGACTAATCTCCGCAGGAATGAGAGCCTCCGTCCCATATGTAAGACTAAAAGGTGTCTCCTTGTTACTTCCCTTTGGAGTGGTCCTATGAGCCCATAAGAAAATGGGGACTTCATCGTCCAACCTTTGCCGTGTCTGTTGAGGCGCTTTTTTATTCCCTTAACTATATCTCTATTCGTGACCTCTACTTGCCTATTTACTTGAGGGTGAGCTACCGATGTGAAATGTTGCTTTATTTGTAGCTCTTCACACTATCCTCTAAAAATCCCATCAGTGAATTGAGTTTTGTTGTCCGTTACTATTTCGTGGGGTATGCCAAACCTGCAAACGATAGCGTTCCATACAAAGTTTCGTATGTTTTTCGTTGAGATAGTTGCGAGTGGTTGCGCTTTTGCCCATTTGGTAAAATAGTCGATAGCTACTATTAGAAACTTGTGTTTGTTTGGCGCTTCTGGGAAGGGCCCTACAATGTCTATCCCCCACTTGCGGAAAGGCCACGACGATGTCACCGGTATAAGGTCATGCTTTGGCTGCCTAGTACATTAGCATTCAACTGGTAAGCTTCGCACTTCCTTAATTTGTATTCAGTATCTTGATGCATAGTGAGCCAATAGTATCCGAGTCGCATTATCTTTCCCACTATTATCCGTGGTCCAGAGTGCATTCCACAGGACCCCAATTGCACTTCTTGTATGATGTTAGACGCCTACCTATTTCCCACACACCGGAGCCATGGGGCCGTGTATGACTTTCAGTACATTATTCCTTCTTTCCATGCATATAACGGGGCTTGAATACATACCTTTCTTGCCTTTTTCTCACACCTTGGCAATTCTCCTTCTTTCAGGTAATTCATAATATCTGTCATCCAGTTGGGCTCTTCCTCCTCAACGATAGAAGAGATAGTTTCTTCTTCGATGGACTTCTTCTCAAGTACCTCTACTAACACTTCCTTAGCCAAATGTGCGAAAGTCAATGATGCTAGCTTACTCAGAGCGTCTGCTTTTTTGTTCATCGTCCGTGGGATCTGGTGGATGGTGTATTGTTCAAGGCGAGACAAATCTTTCATCACCAGGGCTTTGTGTTTACTCATTGTCACCTCTCGTGTCTTGAAGTTACCCAGTATCTGATTAGCTACCAGCTGCGAGTCCACATGAATGTCCAAACACTTAATTCCTATTGTGTTACATAGCCTTAGCCCTGCGAGTAAGGCTTCGTATTCGACTTCATTGTTGGACGCGGAAAACTCGAAGCGCATTGCGTAAGTGTGTTCTTTCTCCTCATTGTCTATAAGAATGAGCCCTGATCCGGCTCCGTTCACGCTGGAGGCTCCGTCTGTATAAAGCCTCCATTTTCGCGGCGCCACCTCGGGCTCCTTATTGACACTCTCCGGAACTTCAGCAAGGAAACCAGCCAACACTTGTCCCTCTATTGAAACTCTGGGCTTGAAAGTTATATCGTGCTCCCCCAACTCTACTTCCCATTTCATCAATCTTCCTGAGGTTTCTGGTCTTGATAGGATCTGCCTTATGGGCAGATTTGTTAAGACCTGTATCTCATGGGCTTGGAAGTACTACCTTAGTCTCCTTGCGGTGGTTACTAGTGCTAAAACAAGTTTTACCATAGGATGGTATCGCTCTTCTGGTCCTTGTAACGCCCTACTGACAAAGTACACCAGCATTTTCCTTCCGTTTCGGTCTGCTACCAATGACGCACTGACTGCCTCACCTCCGGTGGCTAGGTACATCATAAACGTCTCGTAGGCACTGGGGTTGTGAGTGTGGATAAGTTCTGCCATAATTCCTTTAGTTTCTGGAATGCTTCTTCTGCTTCTTTATCCCAGGAAAAGTGTCTTTGGGCCGTACACTTTCTTAGAGCTTTAAAGAATGGTAAGGATTTCTCATATGCTCGTGATAGGAAATGATTTAGCGCAGCGAGCCTTCTGTTCAGGCTTTGGATCTCCCAAATTGACATCAGTGAGCGCATGTCTTGTATGACCTTTAACTTGTTTGGGTTTGCCATTATGTCTTCACTTGTTATTAGGTGTCCAAGGAACTTGCTTTCCTCTACTCCAAATGACCATTTTTCGGGGTTCAACTTCATATTGATCTTCTTCAAGGTCCCTATGGTCTCTTCTATGTCTCTGATTAGATCATCTTCAGTCTTACTTTTGGTAACCATATCATCAACATACGCTTCCAGGTTATGTCCTCTCTGCTTGGAGAAGGCCTTGTTCACTAAGCGTTGATAAGTTGCCTCGCGTTTTTCAGCCCGAAAGGCATTTTTCGGTAGCAATATATTCCATTGCTGGTGTGGAACGCAGTCTTGTCTTCATCTCCTGGCTCCATGCGGATCTGGTGATATCCTTTGTAGGCGTCCAGGAAGCATTTATACTTGAAACCTCCAATGGATTCGACCTTCCAATCTATTTCTAGGAGGGGATAGCAGTCTTCCAGGCATGCTTTGTTCAGGTCAGTGAAATCTATGCACATACGCCTTGACCCGTCACCTTTTTTCACCATCACAGGATTGGCTACCCAGGTTCCGTATCGCGTCTCCCTGAGTATCCCAGCTTGTACTAATTTACTGACTTCCTGTTGAATGGCTAGATTACGCTCAGGCGCCATCCCGCGTCATTTCTGGCACTTAGGGGTGTGTTTTGGCTTTACATTCAGCCTATGGGTGGTTATATACTTTCCTTCCTCTGTATCAATTTCCCTTGGAATTTCCGTCATATCCTCTGGCCGCCAGGCAAAGACCTCCAGGTTATCAGATAGAAGTCGATGGAGGCAATATTTCGTCTTTGGGGAAAGGTTGGCTCCGATGAGGACAGGTTTCTTCGGATACTTCCGATGTATGATTAACTCTTCCGCTTTTTCCATGGAAGAGTAGCCTACTCCTAACTCCTCTGTCTTCTTTACGCTCCTCCATCCAAAGCGTTGTTTGTTGTTTGAGTTGAGGATTGCTACTCCTTCGCTGGCAAGGAACTGTATGTCAAGATCAAAATCTCCTAAGATTAACTGGTTAAATAAATCAGAGTTAAACCAATAACCTTGTTTTGAATCAAAATTTAATTAAGAAGTTTGCGGAATAACACTTAATTGTTTTAAGAAAACTTTCAGAACAATAAAGAACAGACAATCAAATAATCACAATCAATTTCGAAACCTTTATATTACCAAAACTCAGATTACAATCACCTCAAAAATGTTTGATTAGACGAAGAACACAAACTGTTCTTAGGGTTTTTCAACCTTAGAGGCTTTAGAAACTTTTTAATCAGAATGCAATCACAATATGAAAACATAAGCACCACGATTACATGAGAAAGACCTAGTCTATCTCTATTTATAGCCTTCTGATTTGTTTCCTTGATGATCTGTGATTTCTCTGGTAGTAGATATCCTTGGAAGATCTTCAACTCTTGAAATCTTTATCAAATCCTGAATTTTAGCACTTTCTGTTATCTGTCTGTTGAGCAGCTTGAACTTTGACTCTGGCAGCTTGAACTTTTGAACTAGCAGCTCGAGTTTATTGAACTGGAAGCTCGAACTTTGTAATTACACAGAAATACTACTATCAGTTTGAGAAATCCTAACTAATAGCTTGACATACTTAGATTGTTTCCCAACAATCTCCCCCTAACTTAAAATCTTAACAAAAGACTTTAAGTTTCTATACAAATAAGGAAATATGTACAAAGTAAAACTGTTATACACAAACTAAGGCATCCAAAAACTTACATATTATAACTGTGCAAGCTTCTGCCTTATAGCTTTTATGAAGTCTCTTTTCAACTCCTCTCTATCACATTCAATCTTCATTGAGCTCATTTGGTGCAGCCGCTCTTTTGGCAAATCAAGAAATTCAAAACTGCAGAATCTGCTGGATCTGTCTGCAAGTTTGGGTCTATATGTCATGGATTTTGCATATAGATCAATCTGTACAATCTTCACTTCCTTGGCAACTTCTATATCCAGTCTGGTGGACCCTGGATCAATCATACTTCGAAGATCCTTTATGTTATTCTGGACCCATACTATTGGTGACCTAGAGTGACTAGCCATCCCAATATTGTGCATTTGGATTAGCTCATCTCTAGTCATCTTCTGAACTATTTGGATCAGGCCCTTGTACTCCTCTTCTGGACCGACTTCTCTTTTAATTACAAAATGGTATACCAGATCAATGTTGTCCATGGATTTGGCATACAAATAAGTAATTGGTGGTTTGGAGAAGTCATGTTGATCAAGAGCCTTTTCTATTTCAATTTCCTTTTGTAATTGTTGGTCAAACAGAACTCTTTTGACTTGATCAAACTTTGCTTGATGAATAACTTCAGATTGAGGAACAACAACAGTTTGGAGAGGATCTTGGACTTGTTTGGAGGCCTTTTCCTATTCCTTTTCCATTTCTCTGTCATACAAGGCCTGGAGTTTCTCTGTTGGCCATGATTGTGCAATGACTTTAGAAACACCAGCACTTGCAGAGTAGTTTATAAAAAATTTTCTGTGTTTTCCCTTTGAAGGCCCTGTTGGCCTTTTTCTCTTCTTCTGACTTTCCTTAACGACAAACCCACGTAGATAGTCTCCTAGGGTTTCATCATTCCCCATAGAAGCTTAGGCTTGCTGATCCAGGATTTGATCTTGTTCTTCTGCCAATTTTCTGGCCAATTCAGCATCATGAGCAACTTGGGTTTCTTTTGAAACAAATTTGATCTTTGGAGACTCAATCAAAATGCCCTTTCCTTTATCTGTGATTGCTACTGAAACTACTGCTGTGGCTTGGACTGCTGGGGATGGTTCTTGAATGCTTTCTGTAATAGACACTCCTCCTGGCCTTTTAATAGAAACAACTTGAGCTTCTGGACTAACAGTTTGAGAAACTGTTGGGACTGTTAGCCTAGAAGATGAAGCTGCCAGTGGTGAACTTGAAGCTGTTTAGACTGAGAGTGGGATCTCCTGATTCTCCCCCTTTTTGGATGCATTGGTTTGATCAGAGGGACCAAAGACCTTTGCTAACAGGGTTTGAACTAGCCTTTCAAGCTGAACAATCTTATTTCCATATAGCTTCAACCTAAGCTGAAATTGGGCAAGCTTTTGCTATTGGACTGATGAGAGCTGTTGTAGAGCAATGATTTGAGAACCTTGTGCAGCAATTATGGACTTGTAATGTTCCAACATAGGTACAACAGGTTTCAGTTGTTCATCCGTTAAAGCCATGAGTTGCAGACTAGCCTCAAGATCTTCAAATGATAGAGGGATTTGAGATCTATAACTGGCACCAATACAAGAAGTAGAAGAAAGATGTGGGCCCCTTTGTTCTTGGTTTTGGGCACTTCCAGAAGGTGCTTGCACACCCTCTGTTGCCATGGGAGAGGTCTTAGGTATGTTGGTACTGTCCTGTGCCCCTTGTGTAGAGACATTAGTAGTACCAGCCACAAAACCCATATGAACATCCTCAGAAGGGATGTTCACCTCCATATTGAGGGTGAGAGTGTCCTCTGTGGGTTCCCTTTCGATAAGCTGTGCAAGAGTATCCTCTTGCATAGAGTTATTTGGCTCTGGGGGTTGAACTGAGGAGGAAGGAGTTTCTACAGCCCTTTGTCTCTTTTTAGTGTACATTTTTAGTGGTGGGGCTGGGGAGGTATGTGTAGTAGAAGGATCAGAGGGAATATTTGTATCATGAGGATTGGATTGGGATCCTAGGGGTGAAGCAGTAATGTGAGGCTGAGCCTGCTCAGGATCCTCTCCTCTGTTTCTTGGAAAGGCAGTCTACATTGCTTGAGGCAATGAGACATCTACATTATGAAAATTTGCACTCGGTTTCAAAAGTCTTTTTACAGAAGGTAAAAAGTGCCTATGGGAAACATATATCCTTTTGTGTAATTTTAAAGAATTGCAAGATTTTGCAACTATTTCAGCCAAAAACTGGGGATACATCAAAAATTTCCCATTCTTTAAGGCATGGTGCGTTAACATTCCTTGAAAAATCATATTTGAAAAGTTGAACTGTTGGCCTGTGGATAAGCAAACTAGGGCAGTTGCGATATTTGATGAAAATTCAGACCAACCAGTCCTTTTAAGGCTTAAGCACTGTTGAAGAATGTGTACAAGGTATTTCAATTTGGGACCAAAATGTGCTTTATAAAATGTAAATGAATCTGTTGGGCCCCTATACCCTATTTCAAACAAATCTTCATGTAAAACAGTGAGGGTTAGATCAGATATACCTGAACTCGCAAATGCAAATGCTGTCGAATGGACTCCTATGTGATGGTAATGGTATTACCATCAATGGTAGAAACAAAAGAAGTGATTCCCTCTTGGGTACTTACAGTGGCTGCTTTCCAGAATTGCTCTTTGTGAGAGACGTATATAGTGGGGTTGATAGTAAGGGCATAGTGGATAGGAGAATGGCGAAGAAAATCCATCATTTCATGGAAGGGTTGCAGTTCAGCATGTTTGAAGGAGTATGGAGGCAGTTGTGTTCCTTAACAAATTCCATTGGTGATCACAAACGGCAGGATTTAGGGTTTGGCTCAACAATTTGAAAATCACACAGAGAGAGAATGAAAACGGACTCTGGAAGATATATTGCAACTGATAGTTGCAACCAATCAAAACTGGGACTTTGAAGGGTTTGGATTTTGAAAAATATCTAGTCCTGCGTACAGCCTCCTTAGTAATGACTGAAATGCCCTGCACACTTAACAGACCAAGTGAACAACTAACACTCTGAGAAAATGAACTAGCAGCTTGAGAATAGTCTCAAACTGTTAGTTAGTTACTGAGCAACAATTAATGTAACAGTGTCTCCCCCTTACACTACAACAAAATGAACCTAAAGCAACATGAGAAAAGTGTTGTGTTAGGCCTTAAAAGTGTTGCTATAGGCCTAATGCGACACTTTATGTAGTGCCACCTTAGCCAACGTCGCCTTAGGTCTAAAGCGACACTTTCACTAGATAATGCAACATTTTTCAAAAGTGTTGCCATTATTTTATAAATGCAACACTTTTTAGATGCAACACTTTTTATATTCTAAAGCAACACTTTTTAATGTGTTGCCATTATTTTATAAATGCAACACTTTTTAAATGCAACACTTTTTATACTCTAAAGCAACACTTTTAATTTATTGTTACCAACTTATAGCAACACTTTACTTATCAATTGCAACACTTATCAAATGTTGTCATTATGTAAATGCAACACCATATCAATCTATTGTAACACTTTATTATTGTTTTAAATTACATACATGCAATGTATTCTAGACAAAAGAAACACATTCATTATTTTTTTAAATTTAATGCAAATACAAATATTTATTTAATTGCTTCGTGATAGTTTTTCAACTTACCATTCAATTTAACAAAAATAACATTTCATAACATATCGATCAAAAAGTATTTCAAGTACATAAACGTCTACAACTAAAATAAGGTTCATCAAATGTATAAGCGATACAACAAAAAAGTAAATTACAATCTTCAGAATGCATATTCAATTCCTCTTCTTGTAATTTCTTCCATACGAAATCAACGCTTATCATGCACAACTCTCCTTCTGTCGATCACCTTCACAAAAATTCTGTCCAAAATAGCAATCAACTTTCCTGAAACTGCATAATATGGCAACAAACTTTCAAATTAAGTCATTTTCGATGAAACCTTCACAACATCTTAAAAATCTTCTAAAACCAGCAAATCTATAAAAATATTACACTTCCCACATTAAATTTGTATTTTTACTCGTTAAACTCAATTGTTTGCATAAAATAACAAATAACTTTCGCTTGACGTCCAATTTTAACGGTACTTTTTGTAACAAGTCTAAAATCCTTAGGAAAGACCAAATATATAAACATATTTCATCATTCATTGATATTTCATACTTTTTGGCATTAAAGTACAAAAAGTTTGATTAAAATAGCAATGAACTTTCATGTGATGTCGGATTTCGATGATTCTTTTTGCAACACATCCTAAATCCTTTAAAGACATCAAACTTATATAAATATTTCATCATTTATTGCTATTTCGTGATTCAGTATATTAAAGTCTCATTTATTCATTTTTTGACTTTTAAAAGCCAAATAAGAGACTTTTGTTAACTTCATCAATTTTGAAAACTCTATTGACGTATTCTAACCATATTTAAAGTTTAGAATTACATGAGAATAGAGAGTGTTACATCAGTGCTCAAATCCTTCCATATAAATTGATTGAAATTGCAATCTTTAGCTGTGAGGAGTTGATACCAAATTAGAAAATGATAAATCGATAACAAAATCCATAGATAAGTCCCTCAAAACTGCAGCTATTTATAAAACAATTATGAACTTAAACTGCAGCTATATATAAGTTTCTGGTTTTTCACAAAAAAATCTGCCCAGAATAGCAATCAACTTTACTGAAATTGCATAAATGACAACAAACTTTCAAAGAAAACCTCTGATTCATCTAATGCTGATAAAATAAGGAAAGGATTAATCACTAGTAGAGCTAAAAGATATCCAAGTGCTTCACCACCGATGATTTCTATAAAAAATACAAATAAGTTAACATTCAGGAAACTAAGTACATGATGCAAAAAAATTGCAACAGTCTGCTCACAACATCACTCAACATACTTAGGACTAACAGTTTCGACAAACTACAAGAAAAGGTCAAGTGGAAATTTTGCACACTAGTTATTTCAAGATGATTACTTCCATAACCTTGATAGTTAATTATTAATACTTTGGCCTGAGATAATTACTATTCTTAAATAGGTACATACGTTAATATAAGGTTTTGACTGATGGTTAAATATTTGAACATTCCTCAATAATGATAATCTTGTGGGCCAAACAAAATGTAATCATTATTTCAAAACAATTACTTATAGGCAAATAAAGAGAAGATTATGTTTATTCACTTTTTGTCAAAAGGGAAAACTTCTCATTTGTTTGGGGACCAAGACTTGAAGAAAATTACCAGGTAATGTTACTCATTACAGAGTGTGTCTCTTAACTTTAAGTAATAGCTGCAACAATACATACATATATGAAAGCAACAACAACCCTCAACAAACAAATGTATCATTTAGATAAGGAACACACTAATTAGTATGTCCATAAGCCTCAATATCCATTATATAATTATACAAATAATCACATATATTGAAGTCATAATAATAAGAAGATTTTAATAACAGAGTGGACAGACAGAAATGGTTACTGCTTGGGCATGCATTTGTGTGTGAATTAGGACTAGAAATATGTATTTAATAAACAAAAAAAAGATTGTAAATGGTGTAGCCTCTTTGAATGAAGTGCATACATGGAGTGCCATCCAGGCCTTTTCATTTTCACTTAACATGCTGATTAAGCAATTACATGGCAAGTAAAAGAGGAATATCAATACAGACTGGAAATACAAAATGGTCAAGTTATGAGCCTAATAGGGAACATGTCACTAACTCTCCTTGACCAATTTTTATAAATAGGTCACTTTAAATTTTCACAGTACAATAAAAGTTCAAAAATAGTGTTTTTTAAAAAGGAAGATAATTTGTAATTTTAGCACCATAAAATACCCGATAACCCAAACCATTTTAATCACCTACAAGACTCATGTAATAACTCTCATCTAACTATAGCTTCAACCAATTTGAAATTTATAAATTTGTTCATGTTCCCCATTTTGGACAGCGACCAAACATCTTATGGATACATAGAACTCAAGAACCATGGATAAGAAAATGACATTATGTGTTAGCAGGTAAATGCATTAAAGTGTATAATGTGTCACATACGACACTTTAATGTTAAAGGGCATCACAAATAGTGAATTAAAAGGAATGTTGACATTGCACAAATAAACAAGCAATCAAACATTAGAGACTCTTCTCACCCAAATTAGCCTTCATGGTATGACAGTCAAGGATCATAAGGCAGTGAGTCAACATCATTTTAAATAAAGGACCTCAAACACAAGTACGATAAAGTAACAATCTAATCAGATGGAAGATTTTACCATCATTTAAGGTCTGAGAGTCAACTATATCAGGTTCCTCCTTCAGACGATAAGCATTGTTGCTAGTGTAGCCGTGTAGGTGGAGCCTGCATATTTCCTTGTGTGGCTTTCTCGATTAGTTTCATAATGTATAACCTGTTAATAAAAAGATAGTCACTTACAACCTATAACAACTTTGTAAAAGCACAAACAAGAAATTATGTCCCTCAATTAAAAAAACTCTATGTAATGTGGATGACTAATGTGTATTTTACTCACACCTCTTTTCAGTTCATATGCAAAGATTGAGGCCATGTTTTAGCTCCAAGAAGCTAATGCGTAGCTGTATCTGCACTTTACATGTAATAAGAATAAAAAAACGACCTTTGTAATTTCAGTAATTCAGTTGCTATTGTAGTATTCCTCCTAACACTATACAAATATATACATACAGGGAGTGTGATAAGAAAATTACAATAATAAAATTGTATATGATGAAATTACCTTTTGAATGAACTTACTTGGCATAATAGTTTGTAGGTAACAGAAAGATTGCTACACTGCCTAGTTATATACATGGCGTAAAAAATTTAAAAATCAAACACAAACGACAAAAAACAAAAGAACAAGTAACAAAAACATGTTGTAGAACTTGTTTATACAATGCATAGTTTTATACAGGACTTGCAAAACCAAAAAACGAACACAAACGATAGAAACCAAAAGAATAAGTAACAAAAACATTTTGTAGAACTTGTTTATACTTGTGTGTTGCTTACCATGATCGATAATCATGTATCACTTAGCAATAAGGATTGATTCCAAATGTCAGGATCTAAAAATTATGAAAATTATGAATAACCAAGATTAACTGATTTGAATTTATCAGAGTATAAATCAATAATCTTGCTTTGAATCAAAGTTTAATTAAGAAGTTTGCGGAATAACACTTAATTATTTTGACAAAAAACTTTCAGAATCAATAATAGCATAAAACATAAGAAGTAATCAAGACTGTTTGTATTGCTGAATTCAATGATTACAATCACCTCTAATCTGTTTTGATTAGACGAAGAACACAAACTGTTCTTAGGGTTTTACAACCTTAGAGGCTTAAGAAAACTTAACAATAAAGCAATTACAGACTCAAAATATGCAGAAAACTCTTATACAATAGAAAGACCTATTCTATGTATTTATATTGCTTTATGGACGTGTTTCCTTGAAGGACTATGACTTCTCTGATAGTAGATATGCTGGAATCTTCTTGTAGATATCTTCCCTGAAAATCAGCACATTCTGTTTATGAAACTGTTGAGCAGCTTGAATGACTTGGCAGCATGAACTGAGCAGCTTGAGTTGTTTTACTCTGGTAGCTTGAACTTTTACACTGGCAGCTCGAGTTTCTTCAACTAGCAGCATGAACTTTGTATTTACACAGAAAATCTACTAACAGTCTGAGAAGTCTAAACTAACAGCTTGAGTATACTTAAACTATTTCCCAACAATCTCCCCCTAACTTAAATTCTTTATACAAGACTTTAAGTTCTATACAAATAAGGAAATGAAAAAGTAAACTGTTATATACAAACCAAGGCTTTCAAAAACTTACAACTGTGCAAGCTTCTGATCTATAGCCTTCAAAAATTCTCTCTTCATCTCATCTTTATCACAAGATATCCTAACTGATTTTAATTGGAGTAGCATATCTTTTGGAAAATTGTAAAACTCGAGATTGAAGAAAATACCAAACCCATCTTTGAATTGAATTCTGTAGGTTCTGGATTTGACAAAAATATGTACTTCCTTGATCTGCTTCCCTTTCTTCTCAGCATCTTCCACTTCTTTTCTTGCAAATTCAGCATCAGCAACTGAACTTAGATCTCTGATGAGTTGTTTTACTTGTGGAAGATCAGATCTAGCTTGAGAAACAGACCCTATGTGGTACATCTTTATTAGTTCATCCCTGGTCAGCTTATGAACCATCTGCCAGAATGTATCAAACTCCTCTTCTGGTCCAGATTCTCTCCTTATCACAAACTTGACCCTTAAATTCCTTTCATCCAATGACTTAGCAAACCAGTAGTTGATTTCTGGCTTTGTGAAGTCATGTTGATCAAGCAACTTTTCTATCTCCATAGCCTTTTGCAAATGGTGCTGAAAGATCACCCTCTTAACAGATGATGGAACAGAAACAGTAGGTTGATCAGTAGGAGCAGATGCACTGGCAGCTTCAGTTTGGACTGGTTTCTTAGTGGGAGCAGGTGCATTGGCAGCTTCAGGATGGACTGATTGGGACGGTTGAACTGTTGGTACAGGCTGAACTTCTGAAGAGACTCTTGTTTTCTTTCTTTTCTCCATTTCTTTATCATGTATTTCCTGCAGCCTTTCAGTACTCATGGACTGAGCAATTTTCTTTGGAATGTCTGCTGCAACGGCAAAATTGATCAGGAATCTTCTATTTTCAGCCTTGGTATGCCCAGTTGGCATCTTCCTCTTCCTTTCACCTTGCTTTACCACAAACCCTCTTAGGTAATCTCCTAAGGTTTCATCAACTTGCATTGGGGCATGGGTTTGCTGGTCTAAGGCCTGATCTTGTTCTTCTGCTAACTTTCTGGCAATCTTAGCATCAAAGGCAATCTGGGCTTCTCTGGAAGAAAATTTATGCTTTGGAGACTCAATGAGAATACCCTTGCCCTTATCTTTTGTAGCAGAAGATGTAGCTTGGACTGAACTGGATGGAGCTTGAATACCTTCTCTTATAACAACTCCAGTTGCTCTTGTAGAAGCAGCTTGAGTTTCTAGGCTAACAGCTTGAGAAGCTGTTGGGACTGCTAGCCTAGAAGGTGGAGCTGTTGATGCTGCTTGGACTGTTGGTGTTGGAGCTGCTTGGACTGGTTGAGGAACTTCCTGATTCTCCCCCTTTTTGGAAGCATTGGTTTGGTCAGAAGGACCTACAACCTTTGCCACATGGGTTTGAATCAACTGCTCTAGTTTGATGAGCTTATTTCCACAAAGAGTAAACCCTTTGTGTAGATTAGCCAGTTTCTGATTGTGAGCAGCTTCTGCCTGTTTGAGTGCATGAATTTGTGCCCCCTGTGCAGCAATGATAGACATTTGGTATTCCAACATTGTTACAACAGGTTTTAGCTTTGGATCCGTTAAGAGCATCAGTTGCAGGCTAGTCTCAAGATCAGAAAACACCAGGGGTGTTTGTGGTCTATCACTGACATTAACTCCAGAAGTAGAAACCTCTGGGCCCCTCTTTTCTTGGTACTGGGGACTTCCAGCTCGTGTTTGCACACTTGCTGTTGCCATGGGTGTGGTCTTAGAGATGTTGGCCCTGTCCTGTGCCTCTTGTGCAGAGACATCAGTAGTGCCAGCCACAAAGCCCATATGAACAGTCTCAGAAGAGATGTTCACCTCCTGATTGAGGTTGGGAGTGTCCTCAATTGGTTCCCTTTGGATATTCTGTGCAGAAGGATCCTCCTGCACAGGGATATATGGCTCTTGTCTAAGGGAGGAGGAGGAAGGAGCTCCTCGGCCCCTTTTCCTTTTATATAAATATTGTAGTGGGCGTTTGGGCTGTACAAAAGGATCAGAGGTAATATCTGTATCATGAGGAGTGGGTTGGGGTCCTGGGGTTGAAGCAGTAATGTTGGGCTGTGTCTGCTCAGGCCCCTCTCCTCTGTTTCTTGTGATGATGTTCATCATTGCAGAGGGCAATGGAGCATCAATACTAACAAAATTGGCACTTGGCTTTATCAGCCTTTTGATTGAAGATAGTGAGTGCCTATAGGAAACATATATCCTCTTATGTAAATTTGAAGTAGTGCAGGTGTGTGCAATTATTTTTGCCAAAAATCGAGGATACATCAAAAATTTCCCATGCTTCAAGGAATGATGCCTTAACATTCCTTGAAAGATCATATTTGAAAAATTGAACTGTTGGCCAGTAGAAAAGCACACTAAGGCAGTGGCAATATTTGAAGAAAATTCGGACCAACCAGTTCTTTTGGGGCTTAAACATTGCTGAATAATATGCACAAGGTATTTCCATTTAGGAGAAAAGTGTGCTTTCAAGAAAGTAAAAGAATCAGCAGGGCCCCTATATCCGATATTTTGAAGACCAAAGTGTAAAGCAGTAAGAGATAGGTCTTTTATACCTGTGGCATCTTGAAGATGCAGATGATGTCTGATGGACTCCTCGGTGATATTGATGGTAGTACCATCGATTTTGGAAGTCAGGGTAGGCACTCCATTGATGGTTTGAACATAGGCATGATTCCAGAATTGCTCAATATGAGATATGTATATAGTGGGGTTGATATTGAGGGCATAGTGGATATGGGAGTGCCTGAGGAAGTCCATCATCTCATGGAACGGTTCAAGGTCAGTGTGTTTCAGGGTGTATGGGAGGCAGTTGTGTTCTTTTACGAACTCCATTGATCAAGAAACGACGGTTTAGGGTTTAGGGTTTGAAGAGAATGTGTGTATCGTTCAGAGAGAAAGCAGAAGGCCGTGGAAGAAGAATATGTAACTGGTAGTTACAACTGAACGAAACTGGGACCTTTAAAGGTTTCGAAAAGGTTAGGTCCCGCGCACACATTTGGAAAATTACCTAAATACCCTGCACACTTTGACAGATCAAGTGAAAATAACTAGCAGTCCGAGAAAATGAACTAGCAGCATGAGAAAAGACTCATGCTGTTAGTGTAAATTTGTGCAAATTTTCAATGGAACAGTGTCTCCCCCTTAAATTAGCATATTGAGTTGATAATAATAAAAATCAATTAATCCATGTTTACCATACCAATGTTTGATATTAGGAAAGTGAACCTTCCTACATCAAAAGGTTTTGTAAATAGATCAGCTAGCTGATCATCAGTATGTATTTTGGTAACTTGGATTAACTTCTTTTCATTACAATCTCTGATGAAGTGAAATCTGATTTCTATATGCTTGGTTTTTGGGAATTTCACTGGGTTTTGCACAATGCTAATGGCACTTGAATTGTCAATATAAATAGGAGTGGATAAGAAATTCATACCATAGTCTCTTAGCTGATTTTGAATCCACATTACCTGGGAGCAGCAGCTTGCAGCTGCTACGTATTCTGCTTCAGTGGATGATGTGGAGACAGTTGTTTGTTTCTTGCATTGCCAAGAGACCAGTCTTGCTCCTAAGTATTGACATCCACCAGTTGTGGATTTTCTGTCAATGTTGCAACCACCATAGTCACTGTCAGAATATGCAGTTAGTTCAAAAGGAGAGTCTTTGGGATACCAGAGGCCTAAATGTGGTTGGCCTTTAAGGTATCTGAAAATTCTCTTAACAGCAACCAAGTGAGAATCCTTTGGTGAACATTGAAACCTGGCACACACACAGACAGCAAACATTATATCAGGTCTAGAAGATGTTAGATACATGAGAGATCCTATAAGGGATCTGTATAGATGAATGTCCACATCTATGCCATCTTTGTCTGTATGAAGCTGTTTATGAGGATCCATTGGAGTGCTTGCAACCTTTGTGTCTTGATAGCCAAACTTTTCCAGTATGTCTTTGACATACTTTGATTGACTTATGAATAGACCAGTAGGCTTCTGTTTGACCTGCAGCCCTAGAAAGAATGTGAGTTCCCCCATTGAACTCATTTGAAACTTTTTGTGCATTAGGGCCTCAAAATCTTTGCACAACTTATCATTAGTTGAGCCAAAAATGATGTCATCAACATAGATCTGGACAAGAAGAATCTCAGCTTTGATGGATTTAGTGAAAAGTGTTTTGTCCAGAGTGCCTCTCTTGAATCCATTCTGTAGAAGATATGATGACAGTGTGTCATACCATGCTCTGGGGGCTTGGTGAAGACCATAGAGAGCTTTGTCTAGCTTGTACACCCTGTCTGGATACTTGTAGTCTTCAAAACCAGGAGGTTGACACACATACACTTCCTCTTCAATTGTCCCATACAAGAAAGCAGACTTAACATCCATTTGATACACTTTAAAGCCTTTGAAACTTGCATATGCTAGAAATAGTCTGATGGCTTCAATTCTTGCTACTGGAGCAAAGACATCATCATAATCTATTCCTTCTTCTTGAGTGTACCCTTGTGCTACTAGTCTTGCTTTGTTTTTGATGACTATCCCTCTCTCATCCTTCTTGTTTCTGAACACCCATCTTGTACCTATTGCTCTCTTACCTTTAGGAAGATCCACCAGAGTCCATACATTCTGAATTTTAAACTGTAAAAGCTCTTCTTGCATAGCTTCAATCCAGGATGAGTCTTTTAGTGCTTCTGATGCCTTTTTAGGTTCTAGTTGAGACATGAAGCATGCATGTTCAAAAGCAGCTAGGCTGAATTCTGGAACTGCTTGTTCAGCAACAGCAGTCTCATTGTGGACCATCTTCCTTGTTTGAACAGGAGTGCTTGGATCACCCAGTATTTGATTGAGAGGGTGATACTTATGAACTCTTAGTGTGGGCTCTCTCTCTGTTTGAAAGGACGTTCCAAGGTTTGTGTCATCTCCATCAGAACCAGTGAATGGTTCATTTTCTGGAACAGCATGAGTTTCTAGGCTAACAGCTTGAGAAGCTGTTGGGACTGCTAGCCTAGAAACTGGAGCTGTTTTCTTTTGTGTTTGAGCTGTGTTGTCAGGACTTGGGAATGGCACTTCAGTGTCTGGATTTGCATCATGTTGAGTGCTCAGGACCCCTGGAGGATCACATGACAGAAGTGGTAGAGTGGTGAAATCATCCCAACTTGTTGAACCTGCAGCAGTCTGAAACTTTGTGCCAACAGCATGAGAAATTGTATTGGCAGCATGAGAATTTGTGTTAGCAGCTTCAACCCTGTATGCATCAGCTTCTGCAGTAAACTCAGCAAAGCTCAGAGAATTTGTTAGTGTATCTAAATCAAATAACCAATCAGGACCAGTGCCTTTGATGTTTGCAGTATTTTCATTAAATTCAACATTGGCACTTTCTTCAATTGTTTTAGACACTCTGTTGTATACTCTATAGGCTTTGCTTTGATTTGAGTATCCTACAAAAAATCCTTCTTCAGCCTTACTCTCAAACTTCCCTAAGTGAGTCTTAGTGTGAAGAATAGTACATGGGTATCCAAACGGCTTGAAGAAAGCTATTAGGGGACTTCTGTTGTGGAATAACTCATAGGGAGTTTTCCCTTGTGATTGAACTACTTGAACCCTATTTAGAACATAACAGGCTGTATTAACAGCTTCTGCCCAGAAAGTCATAGGCAGATTGGAATCAGCTAACATTGTTCTAGCAGCCTCAATTAATGTTCTATTCTTTCTTTCAGCTACACCATTTTGCTGTGGTGTTCTTGGTGCACTATATTGTCTAGCAATACCTTTGGACTCACAGAAACTGTTTAGAATTTGATTTTTAAATTCAGTTCCATTGTCTGATCTGATCACCTTAACTTTGGAATTGGATTGGTTTTCTATCTTAAGGATAAAAGACTTAACAAGCTCAGCAGTTTCATCTTTGGACCTAAGAAAGTAAACCCAAGTAAATCTGGTGAAATCATCAACAATGACTAAACAGTATGCCCTTTTATTCAAACTCAAAACAGATGTTGGACCAAATAGATCCATATGTATCAGCTGAAGAACAGATGAGATTGAATTTATTTCTTTGGCCTTATGAGAAGTTTTGTGTTGCTTACCTTTAAGACATGCTACACAATGATCATCACAAATGAACTCCTTTTGTGGTAATCCTCTTACCAGATTCTTTTTAACCAAATCATTCATGGACTTGAAGTTCATGTGACACATCCTTCTATGCCAAAGAGCAGACTCATTTGATGATGCTTTGGATATTAAACAGCTTAAAGTATTTGATTTAGTCAAAAGAGCTGTGTCTAGGCAGTAAACATTGTCCTTTCTTGGTGTTCTAAGTAAAACAAGATTTTCAGGAATTTTGAAATCCTTTGAAAGAACAATGCACTCAGAATCTGTGAACAGAACAATGTTTTGTTTGTCACAGATTTGAGAGACACTCAATAAATTGTACTTAAGCTGTTCAACATACAAAACATCATGGAATGTCATGTTGCCTGCATTTACAGTACCTTTACCTGTAACCTTACCTCCTTTTGAGTTGCCTCCAAATGCAACAAAACCTCCATCAAAGCCTTTGAAATTTGACAAGCATTCAGAATTGCCTGTCATGTGCCTAGAGCATCCACTGTCCATATGCCATCTTGTCCTAGGAGGAGACCTGTGGTTGCCCTGCACAAATAACAGCTTAGTTAGTAGTGGAGTAAACCCAAACCAAATTGGTTTTGGGTTGGCCTTGTACATTGACATAACTAAAAACTGTTTTTGACTTCTTGTATTTGGTGAGATCTACTGATGGAGTCTTTGGAGAATATTTAGTGATGATATGAGGTATCCAATTATTTTGATCATCTTTTCTTCTGACAGTCTCAGATGATTCACTAGCAGCTCCAGTTTGGTGCCCAGCAGCTTGAACTGTGTTTGTAGTGCTAACAGTTTCACTTTTTGCACTACCAGCATCAGATTTTGACTTAGCAGTCTGATCTTTTGCATTAGCAGTTTGAGCAACAGATTTGTCCTTGACACACCATATTTGTTTAAAACTTGATTTAGGCTTTGCCAAAACTTGTTTTTGATGTGTGGACTGTTTTTTATTAACTTTGAGAATCTGTGATCAACTGTTCTCTTTGGAGCTGCTGTGGAAGGTTTCACGTTTGAGTGTTTTGCCTGTTTAGGATTTGATTTTGTGTGATGCACAGGCTGTTTTGCAACAGCTGGTTTGTAAAAACAATCCTTGGCTAAATGATTCTTCCTTCCACAGTGAAAGCATTTTTTGACAGTTTGAATTGGAACACCAGACTTTTCTGTCAATTTCTGGTTCTTGTTTCTCTGGTTTCCTCTTACCTGCTGTTGTTTAGGAAACTTTTGAACACCATGCTTTTGGCATGTGCAGATAGAAACAGTTTTACCTCTTTTAGTTCCTCTTGATGAAGATGCAGTGTTACAGTTAGAATGTACAGAAACTTGTGGAGTAGCATTGCATACACTCATCTTCTCTTTTCCTTTCTTACTGGGAACTTGGACTTCTATGGGTGCACTCTTTGTGTCACAGTCTCTATTTTGACTGTTATCTTCCTTTGGTTCAGGACTGCTATCAAGGATAGGATCTACAATAGTCATAGACTCATCTAGTGGTTCATTGACAAGTCTATCAGCAACTTCACTCATTGGATGAATGTACTTGTTATTATATGGAGGTGGAGTAGCTCTGTATCCTATTCCTTCTTTGGGATTGACCTGAGATTTGACTCTATCTTTGAATTGAACTTCCATTAGGTGTTCTAGCTTTTGATTTGCTAACTTGAAGTTACCTAGATCTATGTTGTTAGGCACAAAAAGGCCTCAGTCAAACCTGTTCTATATCTGAGGGGGAGATTTTATAATCAAACCTGTTGATACATTTGAAGGTTGAATTTAAGGCCTGTTATATGCCTTATTGAAACCTGAAAATGATTTGCAATATCAGTCTAAAGCTGTTCTATACGTTGCATGTGTTGCAACCAAGACAGTTTGTCCAAGCTGATCAATCTGCTGATCAGGCTGGACATAAACTGTCTACGCTGCTCTACACTGTTGAGCAGCTTGGGCTTTTTTTTAAAGTGTTCTGTTCTTTGTGAACAGAACCTGTTCTTTGTGAACAGGGTAAACACTTTATGGAATTTGTTTCCAAGTCATCATGTATTGTTTTTAACTACCAGATCAGTTTACACAGTTGAAGACAAAGTGGAAAGCAGAACCGCTCAGCCTGCCCAAGCTGTTCTGTTACATGAAGACAAACGGATATTTGAAAAAGGGTGACAGACCTTTTTCTTATATCAAAATAGGCCTTTACAAGGAAGAAAGACGCAAAGTTGACATTCCTAAAATGGTTAAAGGCAATGCAACAGTAGAAAGTAAAAAGACAAAAGTTCTGCACAAGAGAAGGTAAGTCTGCTTTTCAGAAAAGTGCAGAAAAGTTATATTGTCTTTTCAAACAAGACTTCTCCTTTTTCATTCTGCCCAATGAAGATGTTTCTCTTAGATCCTCTAAGTGAGTATAAAAGGAAGCTTCTAAGGTCAGAAAGAATGTGAAGAAAGCTAAGTGCTTAAACCAAGAGTGAACGTGCAAGTGTGATATTCATGCATGCAAATCTTCTGTAAACAAGCTTCTGTGTGTCTAAGCTGTTTACCAAAGCTGTTCCTTAAAGTCTTGTTAAATACAGTGAGTGCATCTTAGTGAGTGTGTTCATTGTAATCTAGTTTGAGTGTGTCTTAGACTAGAAACCATACTGTTGTATTCTGTCATCTCAGCTTGAACAATTCCGCAGTCAAGCTTGTTTGTAATTAACATTTGTTGATAATACATACAAACATTGAGAAAAAGAGTGTGTAGATTTTAAATACTGTATTCACCCCCCCCTCTACAGTTTATTACTATATACTTTGGAACCTTTCGGGACCTACAACTGGTATCAGAGCAGTTTAGAGTGTGTGTCATTCTAGATCTCTCATAATCCCAAGTTTCCATGGACAACAGTGCTGCAAACTCTTCTTACTATGACAATGGCTCTATGGGCAAGCCTCCAAAATTTGATCATCAAAACTTCTCTGGTTGGAAGTGCAGAATGATGCTCTATTTAGAGAATCTGGATGTACAACTGCCAGAGATAGTGATGGAGGGTCCCTATGTGCCAACCTCTGTTACTACAATAACTCCAGCGGTTGAAGGAGCGGTTCCTGAAATCAGGACCTTTGAGAAAGCAAAAGCCCAATGGTCTGATGAAGACAAGAGAATGGTAGCTCTGGATGCAAAGGCCAGAAACAACCTGGTCATTTCTCTTCCTGATGATGTGTTCAAGCAGGTTGAGAAGATGAAGACTGCAAAGGAGATGTGGGATACTCTGTGTACCGTCTATGATGGACCCACAATCACACTGGACAACAGGATTAACAATCTTGTTAGACAGAATGAACTCTTCTTTGCCAAACCAAAGGAGTCTCTCACAGAAACCTACACCAGGTTCACTGCTCTGGTGAATGATCTCAAAGCTGTTGGGATCACCAAGGACAGTCTTACTTTGGTGAACAAGTTTCTGGACATTTTACCTGAGGAGTGGAACTATTTCTCAACCATCCTAAGAAACTCAGGTACTATCAGAAGTATGGATCTGGTCAATTTGTATGGATCCTTACTGAATGATGAACAATCAAGGCAGCAAAAGAGGAATGCCTTGGAAATGTCCAGAAGAGGTACAGCCTTTGTGGCTAATGTGAGACAGTCTGTTAATCAGGTGAGTGATGTGTTCACTCAACCTGATCAACAGGATGATGATAAGGAGGAGGTGTCTGAAGAAGAAGAGGCTGCAGATCTTACTGAACAAGATGAAGAGCAAATGATAGCTATGCTTGTCAAAAAGTTCAGCAAGAGAAGATTTGGAAGAAGTATGCTACAAGGAGGTGCAAGTGCTGGCAAAAAGAAAGCATTTGACAAATCCAAGGCTGAGTGCTTCAAGTGTGGCAAAACTGGCCATATAGCTGCTGACTGTGTGTCAAAAGCTGTTGGTCAGTCATCCAAACCTATCAAGACTAACAGGGATGATGGCTATAGGGGTAAGTACCTTATGGCCATGGCTAAGCTGAGGAAATTGGAAAACTCTGTGTCTTCCAATCGCCAAAAGGGACTCATGGCTGAGACATGTGACTGGGAGGAATCTGATTCATCATCTGATGAAGAAGATAATCAGTGTTTGATGGCCAACTCTGATGTCCCATCAACAAGCAGTTTCAAACAGGACATGGCTGAAGCTGAAGCCTTCAGCAGCTTGGAGAACTGGAATCCTACAATGATGTATAAGGTACAAAATTTTATGGCTTACAGTTCTGAAGAAAAAGTTAAAATGTTTGAATACATGCTTGTTGATTTGAAAGCTGCTGTTGAGAAGCATGATGCTTTAGTATCTGAAATCTCTAAGCTTAAAGCTGATCTTAAAACTAAAACCAGTAAACTGGACAGTTTCTATAAGTTGGAAACTGAGCTTGATGAATTAAAACACATCAACTCCATTTTACTGGAAGAAAAGAGATAAACAGATATAAAGCATGCTAAGCTTCAAAAGATAGTTGACTCTTGGTGCCAATCTGCACAAAAAGTCAGCCATTGTATCAGTCAACAGATTCCTGCTCAAATCCAAGCCTATCTTGGAGGGGATCTTGACACAGCAGCTTCCATTGTTGAAATAAGTAATTTGAAAGAAGACTTGTCCACTCTTGGTGAACTTCCAAATACATTCATCCAAAATGTGAATGGTAAACTTATTTCAACAAACAGGTTTGTCAGGCCTCAAAATACTGACAGCTTGTGTGAACTCAGCTCAAAAGCTGATGTTGGAGTTTG
>JAANYP010006362.1:0-15072 GCA_020465985.1 Centrapalus pauciflorus | reverse complement strand
GGACTCAAAGTGCCTATGCTCAAGCCCACTGAGTTTGAGATGTGGAAACTCAGGATTCAACAGCATATTCAATTCATTGATTATGCTATATGGGAAGCTGTTGAATTTCCTCCTGCAGTTGATCCAGAACTTGATGCTGAGGGAAAACCAGTAAAAACTCCTCCAAAAACTGAACTTGAAAGAAAGGCTAGAATGAATGAAGTGAAAGCACTGACATTATTACAAATAGCCATTCCTAATGCTTATCAACATCAGTTTAAGAAGTTTTATACTGCTCACTCTCTTTGGAATGCCTTAGAGAAGAGGTTTGCTGGTAATGCAAGTACCAAGAGGAATCAAAAGGACCTTTTGAAACAGCAGTATGAAAACTTTTCTGGTGGCAAGAATGAAAACCTCACCCAAATCTTTGACAGGTTCAACAAACTGATAAGTGAATTGGAAAGTGCAAGGGTCAATCTGGATCAAGATGAGGTCAACAGAAAGTTTCTCAGATCTCTTGGAGAAGAATGGACAGTCTACGCTGCACAGTGGAGAACAAAAGACACACTTGATGAGATAGAATTGGATGATCTGTACAACAGTCTAAGAGTGTTTGAGACTGAAATTGATGCTAAAAAGAAATCCTTTTCTTATAATCATAACACTGCTCTTCTGTCCTCTGAAAAATCTAATAACTATGATTCTGTTTCAGGTGGTGATGGAAATTCTGCTGAAATTCATTATGAAGCTTTTGTTGCCAATGATGGATTATTTGCTCTAAACGTTGAAGACTTGGAACAAATCCATCCTGATGATCTTGAAGAGATGGACTTAAAGTGGCAACATGCAATGCTGACCATGAGAGCCAAAAGATTTCTGAAAAGAACTGGCAGGACCAACTTTCATGCCAAAACAGATGGCAAACCATCTTTTGATAAATCAAAATTGGAATGCTATAAATGTCATAAGCTTGGTCACTTTGCCAGAGAATGTAGATCTCAAGGTCAACAGCCATCAAGGACTTCACAGCCCATCCAATCTTCCTCATCAACAGCACTTGTCTCTCAAGAAGATAATGTGTTTGACTGGAGTGATCAGACAGAGGAAGAATTCCAGAATCAAGCTCTTATGGCAGAAACATCAAATGTCTCCTCCACTGAACTACCATCTGAGGTAACCTCTAAACTCTGCTCTCAATCATGTAAAAATATGGTTAAAAAATACAGAGATCATAATGAGAGCATGTGCAAAACTCTAGCTAAGATGGAAGAAAGGAGATATGAATATATGCAAGCCATAGAAGATCTGGAAAAACAGATCAATGACTACAAGGATAATGAGCTTCAAATGGGTTATGATAGAAACTATCATGAATGGGAGAAAAAGGAACTCAACAAGAAAATAGAATCTTTGAATAAAAAGATAGAAGAATCTGAACAGAAGGTGTTAGAGGTTAATAAGAAACTAGAATCTGTTAACATAGATTTAGGTAACTTCAAGTTAGCAAATCAAAAGCTAGAACACCTAATGAAAGTTCAATTCAAAGACAGAGTTAAATCCCAGGTCAATCCCAAAGAAGGAATAGGATACAATGCTACTCCACCTCCATATAATAACAAGTACATTCATCCAATGAGTGAAGTTGCTGATAGACTTGTCAATGAACCACTAGATGAATCTATGACTATTGTAGATCCTATCCTTGATAGCAGTCCTGAACCAAAAGAAGCTAAGAGTCAAAATAGAGACTGTGACACAAAGAGTGCACCCATAGAAGTCCAAGTTCCCAGTAAGAAAGGAAAAGAAAAGATGAGTGTATGCAATGCTACTCCACAAGATTCTGTACTTTCTAACTGTAACACTGCATCTTCATCAAAAGGACCTAAAAGAGGTAAAACTGTTTCAATCTGCACATGCCAAAAGCATGGTGTTCAAAAGTTTCCTAAACAACAGCAGGTAAGAGGAAACCAGAGAAACAAAAACAAGAAATTGACAGAAAAGTCTGGTGTGCCAATTTAAACTGTCAAAAGATGCTTTCACTGTGGAAGGAAGAATCACTTTGCCAAGGATTGTTTTTACAAACCAGCTGTTGCAAAACAGACTGTGCATCACACAAAATCAAATCCTAAACAGGCAAAGTCCTCAAAAGTGAAACCTTCCACAGCAGCTCCAAAGAGAACAGTTGATCACAGATTTTCAAAAGTTAATAAAAAACAGTCCACACATCAAAAACAAGTTTTGGCAAAGCCTAAATCAAGTTTTAAACAAATATGGTGTGTCAAGGACAAATCTGTTGCTCAAACTGCTAAGTCAAAATCTGATGCTGTTAGTGCAAAAACTGAAACTGTTAGCACTACAAACACAGCTCAAGCTAATGAGCATCAAACTGGAGCTGTTAGTGATTCATCTGAGACTGTCAGAAGAAAAGATGATCAAAATAATTGGCTACCTCACATAATCACTAAATACTCTCCAAAGACTCCATCAGTAGACCTCACCAAATACAAGAAATCAAAAACAGTTTTTAGTTATGTCAATATACAAGGCCAACCCAAAACCAATTTGGTTTGGGTTTACTCCACTACTAACTAAGCTGTTATTTGTGCAGGGCAACCACAGGTCTCCTCATCGGACAAGATGGCATATGGACAGTGGATGCTCTAGGCACATGACAGGCAATTCTGAATGCTTGTCAAACTTCAAAGGATTTGATGGAGGTTTTGTTGCATTTGGAGGCAACTCAAAAGGAGGTAAGGTCACAGGTAAAGGTACTGTAAATGCAGGCAACATGATATTCCATGATGTTCTGTATGTTGAACAGCTTAAGTATAATTTATTGAGTGTCTCTCAAATCTGTGATAAACAAAACATTGTTCTATTCACAGATTCTGAGTGCATTGTTCTTTCAAAGGATTTCAAAATTCCTGAAAATCTTGTTTTACTCAGAACACCAAGAAAGGACAATGTTTACTGCTTAGACACAACTCTTTTAACCAAATCAAATACTTTAAGCTGTTTAATATCCAAAGCATCATCAAATGAGTCTGCTCTTTGGCATAGAAGGATGTGTCACATGAACTTCGGGTCCATGAATGATTTAGTTAAAAAGAATCTGGTAAGAGGATTACCACAAAAGGAGTTCATTTGTGATGATCATTGTGTAGCATGTCTTAAAGGCAAGCAACACAAAACTTCTCATAAGGCCAAAGAAGTAAATTCAATCTCATCTGTTCTTCAGCTGCTGCATATGGACCTATTTGGTCCAACATCTGTTTTGAGTTTGAATAAAAGGGCATACTGTTTAGTCATTGTTGATGATTTCACAAGATTTACTTGGGTTTACTTTCTTAGATCAAAAGATGAAACTGCTGAGCTTGTTAAGTCTTTTATCCTTAAGATAGAAAACCAATCTAATTCAAAAGTTAAGGTGATAAGATCAGACAATGGGACTGAATTTAAAAATCAAGTTCTAAACAGTTTCTGTGAGTCCAAAGGTATTGCTAGACAATACAGTGCACCAAGAACACCACAGCAAAATGGTGTAGCTGAAAGAAAGAATAGAACATTAATTGAAGCTGCTAGAACAATGTTAGCTGATTCCAATCTGCCTATGACTTTCTGGGCAGAAGCTGTCAATACAGCCTGTTATGTTCTAAATAGGGTTCAAGTCGTTCAATCACAAGGGAAAACTCCCTATGAGTTATTCCACAACAGAAGTCCCCTAATAGCTTTCTTCAAGCCTTTTGGATGCCCATGTACTATTCTTCACACTAAGACTCACTTAGGGAAGTTTGAGAGTAAGGCTGAAGAAGGATTTTTTGTAGGATACTCAATTCAAAGCAAAGCCTATAGAGTATACAACCGTGTGTCTAAAACAATTGAAGAAAGTGCCAATGTTGAATTTAATGAAAATACTGCTAACATCAAAGGCACTGGTCCTGATTGGTTGTTTGATTTAGATTCACTAACAAATTCTCTGAGCTTTGCTGAGTTTCCTGCAGAAGCTGATGCATACAGGGTTGAAGCTGCCAACACAAATTCTCATGCTGCCAATACAATATCTCATGCTGGTAGCACAAAGTTTCAGACTGCTGCAGATTCAACAAGTTGGGATGATTTCACCACTCTACCACTTCTGTCATGTGATCCTCCAGGAGTCCTGAGCACTCAACATGAGGCAAATACAGACACTGAAGTGCCATTCCCAAGTCCTGACAGCACAGCTCAACCAGAAAAGGAAACAGCTCCAGTTTCTAGGCTAGCAGTCCCAACAGCTTCTCAAGCTGTTAGCCTAGAAACTCAAGCTGTTCCAGAAACTGAACCATTCACTGGTTCTGATGGAGATGACACAAACCTTGGAACATCCTTCCAAACAGAGAGAGAGCCCACACTACAAGTTCATAAGTATCACCCTCTCAATCAAATACTGGGTGATCCAAGCACTCCTGTTCAAACAAGGAAGATGGTTCACAATGAGACTGCTGCTGCTGAACAAGCAGTTCCAGAATTCAGTCTAGCTGCTTTTGAACATGCCTGCTTCATGTCTCAATTAGAACCTAAAAAGGTATCAGACGCACTAAAAGATGCATCCTGGATTGAAGCTATGCAAGAAGAGCTTTTACAGTTCAAAATCCAGAATGTATGGACTCTGGTGGATCTTCCTAAAGGTAAGAGAGCAATAGGTACCAGATGGGTGTTCAGAAACAAGAAGGATGAGAGAGGGATAGTCATCAAAAACAAAGCAAGACTAGTAGCACAAGGGTACACTCAAGAAGAAGGAATAGACTATGATGATGTTTTTGCTCCAGTAGCAAGAATTGAAGCCATCAGACTATTTCTAGCATATGCAAGCTTCAAAGGCTTTAAAGTGTATCAAATGGATGTCAAGTCTGCTTTCTTGTATGGGACAATTGAAGAAGAAGTGTATGTGTGTCAACCTCCTGGTTTTGAAGACTACAAGTATCCAGACAGGGTGTACAAGCTAGACAAAGCACTCTATGGTCTTCACCAAGCCCCCAGAGCATGGTATGACACACTGTCCTCATATCTTCTACAGAATGGATTCAAGAGAGGCACTCTGGACAAAACACTTTTCACGAAAACCATCAAAACTGAGATTCTTCTTGTCCAGATCTATGTTGATGAAATCATCTTTGGCTCAACTAATGATAAGTTGTGCAAAGATTTTGAGGCCCTAATGCACAAAAAGTTTCAAATGAGTTCAATGGGGGAACTCACATTCTTTCTAGGGCTGCAGGTCAAACAGACGCCTACTGGTCTATTCATAAGTCAATCAAAGTATGTCAAAGACATACTGGAAAAGTTTGGCTATCAAGACACAAAGGTTGCAAGCACTCCAATGGATCCTCATAAACAGCTTCATACAGATAAAGATGGCATAGATGTGGACATTCATCTCTACAGATCCCTTATAGGATCTCTCATGTATCTCACATTCTTTCTAGACCTGATATAATGTTTGCTGTTTGTGTATGTGCCAGGTTTCAATGTTCACCAAAGGATTCTCACTTGGTTGCTGTTAAGAGAATCTTCAGATACCTCAAAGGCCAACCACATTTAGGTCTATGGTATCCCAAAGACTCTCCTTTTGAACTAACTGCTTATTCTGACAGTGACTATGGTGGCTGCAACATTGACAGAAAATCCACAACTGGTGGATGTCAATACTTAGGAGCAAGACTGGTCTCTTGGCAATGCAAAAAGCAAACAACTGTCTCCACATCATCCACTGAAGCAGAATACGTAGCAGCTGCAAGCTGCTGCTCCCAGGTAATGTGGATTCAAAATCAGCTTAGAGACTATGGTATGAATTTCTTATCCACTCCTATTTATATTGACAATTCAAGTACCATAAGCATTGTGCAAAATCCAGTGAAATTCCCAAAAACAAAGCATATAGAAATCAGATTTCACTTCATCAGAGATTGTAATGAAAAGAAGTTAATCCAAGTTAACAAAATTCACACAGATGATCAGCTAGCTGATTTATTTACAAAACCTTTTGATGTAGGAAGGTTCACTTTCCTAATATCAAACATTGGTATGGTAAATATGGATTAATTGATTTCTATTACTATCAACTTAATATGCTAATTTAAGGGGGAGACACTGTGTTAGTGAAAAGTTGCACAATTTTACACTAACAGCATGAGTCTTTTCTCATGCTGCTAGTTCATTTTCTCATGCTGCTGGTTATTTTCACTTGATCTGTCAAAATGTGCAGGGTATTTGGGTAATTTTTCAAATATGTGCGCGGGACCCAACCTTTTCGAAACCTTTAAAGGTCCCAGTTTCGTTCAGTTGTAACTACCAGTTACATATTGCTTCCAAGGCCTTCTTCTTTCTCTCTGAACGATACACACATTCTTTGCAAACCCTAAACCTAAACCGTCGTTTCTTTACCCATGGAGTTCGTAAAAGAACACAACTGCCTTCCATATACCCTGAAACACACTGACCTTCAACCATTCCATGAGATGATGGACTTCCTCAGGCACTCCCATATCCACTATGCTCTCCATATTAACCCCACTATCTACATATCTCATATTAAGCAATTCTGGAATCATGCCTACCTTCAAACCATCAATGGAGTGCCTACCCTGACTTCCAAAATCGATGGTACTACCATCAATATCACAGAGGAATCCATCAGAAATCATCTGCATCTTCAAGATGCCACAGGTATAAAAGACCTATCCCTTCAAGCTTTATATCTTGGTCTTCAAAATATTGGTTATAGGGGGCCTGCTGATTCTTTTACTTTTCTTAAGGCACACTTTTCTCCTAAATGGAAATATCTTGTGCATATTCTTCAGCAGTGTTTAAGCCCCAAAAGAACTGGTTGGTCCGAATTTTCTTCAAACATTGCCACTGCCTTAGTGTGCTTTTCTACTGGCCAACAGTTCAACTTTTCAAACATGATCTTTCAAGGAATGCTAAGGCACCATTCCCTGAAGCATGGGAAATTTTTGATGTATCCTCGATTCTTGGCAAAAATAATTGCACACACCTGCACTACTTCCAACTTACATAAGAGGATACATGTTTCCCATAGGCACTCACTATCTTCACTCAAAAGGCTGCTAAAGCCAAGTGCCAATTTTGTTAGTATAGATGCTCCATTGCCCTCTGCAATGATGAGCATCATCACAAGAAACAGAGGAGAGGGGCCTGAGCAGACACAGCCTAACATCACTGCTTCAACCCCAGGACCCCAACCCACTCCTCATGATACAAACATATCCTCTGATCCTTTTGAACAGCCTACACACCCACTCAGATATCTATACAAAAGAAAAAGGGGATCAGGAGCTCCTTCCTCCTCTTCCCATCAGCCACAGCCATATATCCCTGTGCAGGAGAATCCTTCTGCACAGAATATCCAAAGGGAACCAATTGAGGACACTCCCAACCTCAATCAGGAGGTGAACATCTCTTCTGAGACTGTTCATATGGGTTCTGTGGCTGGCACCACTGATGTCTCTGCACAAGAGGCACAAGAAAAGGGCCAACATCTCTAAGACCACACCCATGGCAACAGCTAGTGTGCAAACACAAGCTGGAAGACCCCAGTACCAAGAACAGAGGGGCCCAGAGGTTTCTACTTCTGGAATTCATGTCAGTGATAGACCACAAACACCCCTGGTGTTTTCTGATCTTGAGACTAGTTTGCAACTCATGCTTTTGACGGATCCCAAGCTGAAACCAGTTGTAGCTATGTTGGAATACCAAATGTCCATCATTGCTGCACAGGGTGCACAAATCATGGCTCTAAAGCAATCAGAAGTGGCTCAAAAACAGAGAATGGATTATCTTCATAAGGGGTTTACCCTTTGTGGAAATAAGCTCATTCAATTAGAGCGTTTGATTCAAACCCAAGGGGCAAAGGTTGTAGGTCCTCCTGACCAAACCAATGCTTCCAAAAAGGGGGAGAATCAGGAGGTTCCCAAAACAGTCCAAGCAGCACCAACAGCTTCTCAAGCTGTTAGCCTAGAAACTCAAGCTGCTCCTTCCAAAGCCACTGGAGTTGTTATAAGAGAAGGTATTCAAGCTCCATCCAGTTCAGTCCAACAGTCTGCTACAAAAGATAAAGGCAAGGGTATTCTCATTGAGTCTCCAAAGCACAAATTTTCTTCAAGAGAAGCCCAGATTGCCTTTGATGCTGAGATTGCCAGAAAATTAGCAGAAGAACAAGATCAGGCCCTAGACCAGCAAACCCATGCCCCAATGCAAGATGATGAAACCTTAGGAGATTACCTAAGAGGGTTTGTGGTCAAGCAAGGTGAAAGAAAGAGGAAGATGCCAACTGGGCATACCAAGGCTGAGGATAGAAGATTCTTGATAAATTTTGCTTTTGCAGCAGGGATTCCAAAGAAAATGGCTCAGTCCATGACCACTGAAAGGCTGCAGGCAATACATGATAAAGAAATGGAGAAAAGAAAGAAAGCAAGAGTCTCCTCAGAAATTCAGCCAGTACCAAAAGATCAACCGTCCCAGTCAGTCCAACCATCAACAAAACCAGTCCATCCTGAAGCTGTTCATGCACCGGCTCAAGCTGATCAACCCACTGTTTCTATTCCATCAGCTGTTAAGAAGGTGATCTTTGAACATCATCTGCAAAAGGCTATGGAATTAGAGAAGTTGATTGATCAACATGACTTCACAAAGCCTGAAATCAACTACTGGTTTGCAAAGTCCCTAGATGAAAGAAACTTAAGAGTCAAGTTTGTGATAAGGAGAGAATCTGGACCAGAAGAAGAGTTTGATACATTCTGGCAAATGGTTCATAAGCTGACCAGGGATGAACTGATAAAGATGTACAACATAGGATCGGTATCTCAAGTTAGATCTGCTCTTCCACAAGTAAAACAACTCATAAGAGATCTAAGTTCAGTTGCTGATTCTAAGTTTGCAAAAGAAGAAGTAGAGGATGCTGAGAAGAAAGGGAAAAAGATCAAAGAAGTTCACATCTTTGTTAAATCCAGAACTTACAGAATCAAATTCTCAGATGGGTCGGGTATTTTCTTCACTCTCAAGTTCTTAAATTTTTCAAAAGATATGCTACTCCAACTAAAATCAGTTAGGATATCTTGTGATAAAGAAGAGATGAAGAGAGATTTTTTGAAGGATGTAGATCAGAAGCTTGCACAGTTGTAAGTTTTTGAAAGCCTTGGTTTGTACATAACAGTTTACTTATTTATTTCCTTATTTGTATAGAACTTAAAGTCTTGTGTAAAGAATTTAAGTTAGGGGGAGATTGTTGGGAAATAGTTTAAGTAAGGTTCAAGCTGTTAGTTAGACTTCTCAAGCTGTTAGTAGATTCTCTGTTTAAATACAAAGTTCATGCTGTTAGTTGAAGAAACTCGAGCTGCCAGTGTTAAAGTTCAAGCTGCTAGAGTAAAACTGCTCAAGCTGCTGTGTTCAAGCTGTCCAACGACTCAAGCTGCTCAACAGTTTCTCAAACAGAAAGTGCTGATTTTCAGGGAAGATATCTACAAGAAGATTCCAGCATATCTACTATCAAAGAAGTCCTAGTCCTTCAAGGAAATATGTCCATAGAGCAATATAAATAGACAGAATGTTGTATAGAAAACAGACGCATACACATACGCACATAGGAGTCTTCTGCATTATTTTTGAGTCTGTAATTGCTTTATTGTTTAAGTTTTCATAAGCCTCTAAGGTTGTAAAACCCTAAGAACAGTTTGTGTTCTTCGTCTAATCTAAACAGATTAGAGGTGGTTGTAATCATTGAATTAAGCAATATAAACAGTCTTGGTTATTTCTGTGTTTTATGCTATTATTGATTCTGAAAGTTTTTGTCAAAATAATTGAGTGTTATTCCGCAAACTTCTTAATTAAACTTTGATTCAAAGCAAGATTATTGATTTATACTCTGATAAATTCAAATCAGTTAATCTTGGTTATTCATAATTTTCATAATATTTAGTTCCTGACAATTTCTGCAGGTGCAAGTCTGTATGGAGCTTTTGCAATAGGAGCCGCACCAGGAACCAAGTCAATACTGAACTCGACTTGACGTTCCGGTGGCACTCCGGAAATATCGTCAGGGAATACATCTGGGAACTCACAGACGATAGGAATATCAGACAACGATTTCTTTTCAGAGTTGGATTCAGATAAAACGTAGCACAGATAGGATTCGTGACCCTTGGATAGATACTTATAAGCTTTATCAACAGAAATGAAGCAGTGATCACCTTTTCGCTTCTCGCCCTCGATCTCAAGTACTCGGCCGTCTGAAGACTTGATTCTGATGACTCGTCGGTTGCAGATAATTGTAGCCTCGTTGTTCATTAGCCAATCCATGCCGATGATGACATTAAATTCTTTTAACGGAATCGGGATGAGGTCGAGATTAAATACAATATTATCAACAAGTAGTGTGCAGTTTCGATAAACGGAATCAGCCATAACGAAATTGCTACTGGCTGTCTCAATGTCTAGTATCACAGATAGCTTTGATGGAATCTTACATAATTTTCGTGCAAAAGAGGTTGATATGAAAGAACGACTTGCGCCAGAATCAAATAATACACGAGCCGGAATCGAGTTAAGTAAAAACATACCCGTAACTACATCAGGTGTTTCTTTTGCTTCCTCGGCTGTTATTTGGAAAGCTCGAGTCTTTGGAGTCGGCATAGCAGCAGAACTCTTAACTGTAGATCCCCCAGCTGATGACTGTGGTTGGTAACGCGATCCACTACGACACTGGTACATAAAATGTCCTCTTTTCCCGCACTTTGCACATCCACGTCCCTGCTGTGGACATTCTTCACTACTGTGACCAATCATGTTGCACGCAAAGCAAGTAACATCATCCGGATTACATAGTCCCATGTGTGATCTTCTGCATCTCTTGCAGAATCGTGGTTCATTCGTTAGGGAATAAGCTTGTGCTTTCTGTTGTGAACTATGCTGATGGGATTGCTGAGATTGTGACTGAGACTTATTTGGCTTAAAGAATCTGCCAAACCGCTGTTTCTTTGGAGGAGACGGATTCATCGGGTTAGTAGACGGAGCATAAAGCTGATCACCGTACTCTAAGTATCCTCGCTCGATCTGTCTCGCTGCTTCTACCATTTCCAGATAACTCTTATATTTGATAGCGCTCATCGGATGTCTGTATCTTGGATTGAGTCCTACACGGAATCTATTCATCTTTCTTTCTTCGGTAGCAACTTGGTATGAGGAATAACCGCATAATCGCGAAAACTCGTGCTCGTATTCGTCGACTGTCTTCGTTCCCTGAGTCAGCTGCATCAGTTGTACTTCCATTTTATCTTGTTGGTCGATCGGGCAATACTTCGCATTGAACATATCAAGAAACTGGTTCCACTCTAGAGTCTGAATTATTTCTTCGCCATATATGCTTCTCTGGGTTTTCCACCAGGCACGTGCAGCACCGACAAATAACGCGGACGCATAACTCACTTTCTTAGAGTCTAAGCAATCAGAAATCCGAAAGATTTCTTCAGTGTGACTAATCCAATCCATCGCCTGAATCGGATTAACTGTTCCTTCAAAATTCAAAGCACCGCTAGCTTTGAAATCTTTAAACTTGCAGCCTTTTGGCTGAGCAATTTGGGTTTCAGGATTTGAATTATCAGAATCAGATTCATTAGTCTGGACTTGCTTTTCTTTTCTTTTATTCTTTTTATCTTCACGTCTTTTAGCTTCGGCCTCATCTCTGGCCTGAAATTGTTCTTGCATTATTTTGTTCTGTTGTTCTGAGTGTTGGGCTAGAAGTTGTTGCATCATTTCAAACATTTGTTGTGGGTTCATGTTGCTGGGAATATCACCTGATCCTGATCCTGACATCTTCTACTGAAAATTAAAAGCATGTAACTATCAGTTTATAGACTTAGATCTATGTACCCTTTTTCCCATCCTAACAGTCTGTACATCCTATCTCAGTTCAAACCACCTAAATGATTGATACATATGTATTGCTTCAGTTTGAGATCAAGTATACTTACGTAATACTTGATTCACTCAAACTAGTGCTCTGATACCATCCTGTGAAGACCTCCCCTTACGGGCAGTCCTCAGAGTCTAGGTCCCAATTCATACAATACAATATCAATCATACTAAGATAGGGAAATTAAATTGCGGAATAATAAAATTTCATGTACATTACAGATTAGAATTTAAGTTTACATATTTCAAAATAAAGTTATAAAAGGGTAACATCTAATCTAGTCATAACATCATACATCACATCAAGTCTACCCAGAACCACCACATTTACTGTCTTCCAATCAGTACCAGAAAGTTTGTTGAGTAGTGGTCTAGAAAATCTTCAAAACTTGGATCTTGAATGACCTAAGTACTAGGTCCTGCAGGTGATTTTCCTTTGGCTTTCCTGTAAAATATTAATGCAACATCTGTAAGCAACGCTTAGTGAGTTTATAGATTTTCAATATCAACATGCGTGTCAAGCGGAGTCATTAGTCTTAGCGTGATATGTCTTGGCTGCCGCTACAGCCCTCATGATTGAGATATAGTATCATAAGATCGGATGATGTTCAAGCCACACTCACGCTTAAATCGTGGGGATCAGCCACATACTGGGCTAGCTACCAGTAAGTCAATATGGCGGAACATCAGAGGTCATTACCAAGTTCATAAGAACTGGTGAAATAGCCGGGTCTAGAACAATAGACCATAAGGGCTAGTCAAGCTGAATCAATCTATCAAAGGTCTGATCAATAATGGAAGCATATATCTTAGAAGTCAAAATAGCAATGAATCATAAAGCAAAGTCTGAAGCAATATTAAATGCAATATGAAAAGATAAACAAATAGCTATCATGATTCACTGGGCAACACCCAACCATGGTATGCACAGGTCTCAATTCAGCTGATAAATGAATGTCAATAAATCTGTCAGCATCAATATATCTCAACCGGATCTACGCATGTTCAATCTGAATATCTATAACTCACAGGTCTGGGTCTTGGTCAAACAGATATATGAATCTGCCACCTGAGTTATCTCTGGATTTTGTCAATCTGTAATCTGTCAATTCTTTTCAAATCAGAGACCCGCTTTCAAGTCTTTAAGTCTTTAAATCTTTGTTCAGATAACAACTGAATCTGTTCAAATTCATTCATGATAATATCATGTTAATTTCATCATCTGTATCATCATCATTTTCATTATTTCTTTTGGTCATTAAAATCTGTAATTCTATCTGATTCTGATAATTTCTTTATTCTCAAATTATTCTCTGTCTCAATATTTCTCAAAAAAAATCCTTTATTTATACATTTAACAATGTATATAATCATTCATTTAATTGAAATATCAATTATATAAAAGTTGGGTTTCGGATCCCTCTATTTCGGATTCACCCGGATTCGGGGACCAGGATTCGGATTGCCGGATTCGGACGCATCCGAAGTGGTACATCCGGATTCGAACCAAGTACAGTCCGAAATGAGCATTCAATACTCAGGTTAACAATCATCCTAATTCGGATCAATCATCCGAAATATAACAATATCCGAATTAGGATCCTATTCAATATGCCAAATCCGAAATAGAACATATCGTCCGAAGTATAAGGGTCCGAAATAGGCTACATCCGAATTAGTACCTTCCGAACTCGGGTCATCCGAGTTCGGACCATCACTTAACAAACAATAATTTTTATTTTTCCGAAGTATGGGAACCGAAGTGGTGCATCATCCGAATTCGGACATATCCGAATTCGGATCCTTCATGTTCATAAATTTCCAGATTTGTTCTTGGTGTTCTTGGTGTTCTTCATACGGATTTTTGTCAAATTTCACTAAAACTCATTTATATCGACATGCAATGTATTATAATGTTGTAATATCATTATTTGAATGTTTTTATATAATTTCTTTGATCAAAAACATCTTAATTTGACCAAGATAATCCAAAACTCATAATTTTCTCAAGAACACATATTTTAACAAAAATTCCTATTTCTTCTTATTTTGGACAATCTAATCACCGATTTTTGTTTCTGTTACATTTATTATCATTAATTCATCATAATCTTCTAAATTTATACACATGCAACACATAATTTCCACATTTTAATCTCTTGGTTTCGGTTTTTCATAAAACCGAACCAAAATACTAAATTTTCGAATTTAAATAGAATATTACCTTGAAATTTCTGTAGATTCTTGTTGATTGTTGTTGATTGTAACTCCCTTTGGATTGAATCTTCAATTGATTGTCAATTTACAATGAATTCTTGATGAATTCTTGGGTTTGTCCGAGAGTTTTAGAGAGATTAGAGAGAGTGTTTATTTGTGTAAATGATCTTAATGATCATTTATTTGGGTTTATATACTCCATTTAATTTTAACCTACTTTCATTTTTGTATAATACATCTCTTTTAATTTAATCATCTTTAATTATTCATAGCATAAATATAATTAAATTTTAAATAGTCTCCAACTTAATTATATTACATAATTAATAATGTAATTAAATTTACATTATTTGGATCAAGACAAAATAAAAGACATAAATAAAATCTAGGTTGTTACAATATTTATTTACAAGAGTTGTATGCTTCTTGCAGTGTAAAATTTGGCTCATATAGGTAGTCACTTTGGTACCCTATTTCAATGAAATAATCTGTTATTACTATTTGTATCCTATTCTGATTTCAAATATGGATAATATGATTTCTGCTATTTAAATACAATTTGATTATGAATTTGCTTTACTCAATAAATAACTGCAGTTTCCCAAATTGATCTTAAGAATGGCAGATAGATGCAACTCTAATTTTTGATCACTTGCATATTTTGTCATGTGGTATATTGGATACCATAATTGACATGTTGAGATTTTACATCTTGCATTTGTTCTTCAATCTATGCATGCTTTAAGTTTTTTGGCTTGCGGCTATAAGCAGATATTCTGAAATCCTTATATTTGCTCTAATTCAGTCAAATATAAATGTGATCTGTTTTTTGCCGAAAGTGCATGTGGATATTGATTTGATCAGGAGATGGACAGATGATCTATATGATCTATTTTCTGTTAATTATCGAC
>JAANYP010006361.1:0-19612 GCA_020465985.1 Centrapalus pauciflorus | reverse complement strand
AGAAAGATATATTGAAGTCAACTGAGTAAGGGGAAAAGAAGTGTTGACTCCGAGAAATTCGTCAACATCTGTCAAAGCTAGGGTGCTGTTTGTATTGCATGAATTTAAAATGATGGTACTAAAACGATAGGATTTTGAAATATTTGAGGGGATGGATGGATTATGAAAGGTGGCGAAGTGAGGAATATGAAATCCTAAATGAGCTAAATACTTTCTTTTACTTTTTTATCAAAACATGACAATATAATATTTCCAAATTCAAATCATAAATGAGTTGTTTAAATCATTCAAACCAAACGACACCTAAGTAATTGATTATAAGATCTAAAATGAGTAATAAACTTTGATAAATTAGGTTTAAAGACGTAACTGATAAATAGGTTTGTGTTTTATACATTTCTCTGTATAGTGTTGGTTACCTTTATGTAATATCCTTTTGTCTATATATTGATATGCAAAGCAATGCAATCCCTACATGGTTTTCCACATAACATGGTATCAGGCTTTACGATCTAATTTTCCATGTGGCCGTACCCTAACCCTTTCTTCTCCGACGGTGTACCCACCATCGGAAACCCTAACTTCTGTGCCTAGAGACCAGCGCTACTTCCTTCTTGGTTTTGCCTTTGGCGCCTGAAATCAGAGACCATAAACCGCGGTTGTGACTGTCTCTTGCATATCTGAGAACAATGCTGTTGGGAAATAGTTTAAGTACATTCAAGCTGTTAGTTTAGACTTCTCAGACTGTTAGTAGATTTTACATGTAAATACAAAGTTCATGCTGCTAGTTGAAGAAACTCGAGCTGCCAGTGTAAAAGTTCAAGCTGCCAGAGCAAAACAACTCAAGCTGCTCAGTTCATGTTGTCAAGAGATTCAAGCTGCTCAACAGTTTCAGAAACAGAAAGTGCTGATTTTCAGGAAACGATATCTACATGAAGATTCCAGCATATCTACTATCAGAGAAGTCATAGTTCGTCAAGGAAACATATCAAGAAGCAATATAAATACAGAGAATAGGTCGTTCTATTGTGTAGGAGTTTCTGCATATTTTGAGTCTGTAATTGCTTTGTTGATTAAGTTTTCTTAAGCCTCTAAGGTTGTAAAACCCTAAGAACAGTCTGTGTTCTTCGTCTAATCAAACAGATTAGAGGTGATTGTAATTGATGAATTCAACAATACAAACAGTCTTGATTAATTCCTGTGTGTTTATTTATTATTGATTCTGAAAGTTTTTGTTAAAATAATTAAGTGTTATTCCGCAAACTTCTTGATTAAACTTTGATTCAAAGCAAGATTATTGATTTATACTCTGATAAGTTCAAATCAGTTAGTCTTGGTAATTCATATGTTAGATCCTGTCAAGTGGTATCAGAGACAGGTTTGTCAAACCAGGTTATTCAAATCAGGTTTTTCAAACCAGGTTACTCTTTGTTTTTTTCAAAGTCAAAAACTTTTTTTTTTATCGTTTTACAATGGAATTTGAAAATAGCAGCAGTGGATCTGGGCAAGGACTCAAAGTGCCTATGCTCAAGCCCACTGAGTTTGAGATGTGGAAACTCAGGATTCAACAGCATATTCAATTCATTGATTATGCCATATGGGAAGCTGTTGAATTCCCTCCTGTAGTTGATCCAGAACTTGATGGTGAGGGAAAACCAGTCAAAACTCCTCCAAAAACTGAACTTGAAAGGAAGGCTAGAATGAATGAAGTGAAAGCACTCACACTATTACAAATAGCCATTCCTAATGCTTATCAACATCAGTTCAAAAAGTTTTATACTGCTCACTCTCTTTGGAATGCCTTAGAGAAGAGGTTTGCTGGTAATGCCAGTACCAAGAGAAATCAAAAAGACCTCTTGAAACAGCAGTATGAAAACTTTTCTGGTGGCAAGAATGAAAACCTCACTCAAATCTTTGACAGGTTCAACAAACTGATAAGTGAAATGGAAAGTGCAAAGGTCAATCTGGATCAAGATGAAGTCAACAGAAAGTTTCTCAGATCTCTTGGAGAAGAATGGACAGTCTATGCTGCACAATGGAGAACAAAAGACACTCTTGATGAGATAGAATTGGATGATCTGTATAACAGTTTAAGAGTGTTTGAGACTGAGATTGATGCTAAAAAGAAATCTTTTTCTTATAATCACAATACTGCTCTTCTATCTTCTGAAAAAGCTAATAACTGTGATTCTTTCTCAGGTGGTGATGGCAACTCTTCTGAAACTCACTATGAGGCCTTTGTTGCCAATGATTGATTATTTGCTCTAAATGTTGAAGACTTGGAACAAATTCATCCAGATGATCTTGAAGAGATGGATTTAAAGTGGCAACATGCAATGCTGACCATGAGGGCCAAAAGATTTCTGAAAAGAACTGGTAGGGCCAACTTTCAAGCCAAGACAGAAGGCAAACCATCTTTTGATAAATCAAAAGTGGAATGCTATAAATGCCATAAGCTTGGTCACTTTGCCAGAGAATGTAGATCTCAAGGTCAACAGCCATCAAGGACTTCACAGCCCATCCAAGCGTCCTCATCAACAGCACTTGTCTCTCAAGAAGACAATGTGTTTGATTGGAGTGATCAGACAGAGGAAGAATTTCAAAATCAAGCACTTATGGCAGAAACATCAAATGTCTCCTCCACTGAACTACCATCTGAGGTAAATTCTAAGCTCTGCTCTCAATCATGCAAAAATATGGTTAAAAAGTACAGAGATCATAATGAGAGCTGGTGCAAAACTCTAGCTAAGATGGAAGAAAGGAGATATGAATACATGCAAGCCATAGAAGATCTGGAAAAACAGATCAATGATTATAAGGACAATGAGATTCAAATGGGTTATGATAGAACCTATCATGAGTGGGAGAAAAAGGAGCTAAATAAGAAAATAGAATCTCTAAATAAAAAGGTAGAAGAGACTGAACAAAAGGTGTTTGAGGCTAATAAGAAGCTAGAATCTGTTAACATAGATCTAGGAAACTTCAAGTTAGCAAATCAAAAGCTAGAACACCTAATGGAAGTTCAATTCAAAGATAGAGTGAAATCTCAGGTCAATCCCAAAGAAGGAATAGGATATAAAGCTACTCCACCTCCATACAATAACAAGTACATTCATCCAATGAGTGAGGTTGCTGATAGACTTGTCAATGAACCACTAGATGAGTCTATGACTATTTTAGATACTATCCTTGATAACAGTCCTGAATTAAAAGAAGATAAGAGTCAAAATAGAGACTGTGACACAAAGAGTGCACCCATAGAAGTCCAAGCTCCCAGTAAGAAAGGAAAAGAGAAGATGAGTGTATGCAATGCTACTCCACAAGTTTCTGTACATTCTAACTGTAATACTGCATCTTCATCAAAAGGAACTAAAAGAGGTAAAACTGTTTCTATCTGCACATGCCAAAAGCATGGTGTTCAAAAGTTTCCTAAACAACAGCAGGTAAGAGGAAACCAGAGAAACAAGAACCAGAAATTGACAGAAAAGTCTGGTGTTCCAATTCAAACTGTCAAAAGATGCTTTCACTGTGGAAGGAAGAATCACTTAGCCAAGGATTGTTTTTACAAACCAGCTGTTGCAAAACAGACTGTGCATCACACAAAATCAAATCCTAATCAGGCAAAGCACTCAAAAGTGAAACCTTCCACAGCAGCTCCAAAGAAAACAGTTGATCACAGATTCTCAAAAGTTAATAAAAAACAGTCCACACATCAAAAACAAGTTTTGGCAAAGCCTAAATCAAGTTTTAAACAAATGTGGTGTGTCAAGGACAAATCTGTTGCTCAAACTGCTAATGCAAAAGATCAGACTGCTAAGTCAAAATCTGATGCTGTTAGTGCAAAAACTGAAACTGTTAGCACTACAAACACAGCTCAAGCTGCTGGGCATCAATCTGGAGCTGCTAGTGAATTATCTGAGACTGTCAGAAGAAAAGATGATCAAAATAGTTGGATACCTCATATTATCACTAAATACTCTCCAAAGACTCCATCAGTTGATCTCACTAAATATAAGAAGTCAAAAACAGTTTTTAGTTATGTCAATGTACAAGGCCAACCCAAAACCAATTTGGTTTGGGTTTACTCCACTACTAACTAAGCTGTTATTTGTGCAGGGCAACCACAGGTCTCCTCATAGATCAAGATGGCATCTGGACAGTGGATGCTCTAGGCACATGACAGGCAATTCTGAATGCTTGTCAAACTTCAAAGGTTTTGATGGAGGTTTTGTTGCATTTGGAGGCAACTCAAAGGGAGGTAAGGTTACAGGTAAAGGTACTGTTAATGCAGGCAACATGACATTCCATGATGTTCTGTATGTTGAACAGCTTAAGTACAATTTATTGAGTGTCTCTCAAATCTGTGACAAACAAAACATTGTTCTGTTCACAGATTCTGAGTGCATTGTTCTTTCAAAGGATTTCAAAGTTCCTGAAAATCTTGTTTTACTTAGAACACCAAGAAAGGACAATGTTTACTGCCTGGACACAGATCTTTTACCTAAGTCAAATACTTTAAGCTGTTTAATATCCAGAGCATCATCAAATGAGTCTGCTCTTTGGCATAGAAGGATGTGTCACATGAACTTCAAGTCCATGAATGCTTTAGTTAAAAAGAATCTGGTAAGAGGATTACCACAAAAGGAGTTCATTTGTGATGATCATTGTGTAGCATGTCTTAAAGGTAAGCAACACAAAACTTCTCATAAGACAAAAGAAGTAAATTCAATTTCATCTGTTCTTCAGTTGCTACATATGGATCTATTTGGTCCAACATCGGTTTTGAGTTTGAATAAAAGGGCATACTGTTTAGTCATTGTTGATGATTTCAAAGGGCATACTGTTTAGTCATTGTTGATGATTTCACCAGATTTACTTGGGTATACTTTCTTAGGTCCAAAGATGAAACTGCTGAGCTAGTTAAGTCTTTTGTCCTTAAGATAGAAAACCAATCCAATTCCAAAGTTAAGGTGATAAGATCAGACAATGGAACTGAATTTAAAAATCACATTCTAAACAGTTTTTGTGAGTCCAAGGCATTGCTAGACAATATAGTGCACCAAGAACACCACAGCAAAATGGTGTAGCTGAAAGAAAGAACAGAACATTAATTGAGGCTGCTAGAACAATGCTAGCTGATTCAAATCTGCCAATGACTTTCTGGGCAGAAGCTGTTAATACAGCCTGTTATGTTCTAAATAGGGTTCAAGTAGTTCAATCACAAGGGAAAACTCCCTATGAGTTATTCCATAACAGAAGTCCCCTAATAGCTTTCTTCAAGCCCTTTGGATGCCCATGTACTATCCTTCACACTAAGACTCACTTAGGGAAGTTTGAAAGTAAGGCAGAAGAAGGATTCTTTGTAGGATACTCAACTCAAAGCAAAGCCTATAGAGTATACAACAGTGTGTCTAAAACAATTGAAGAAAGTGCCAATGTTGAGTTTAATGAAAATACTGCTAATATCAAAGGCACTGGTCCTGATTGGTTGTTTGATTTAGATTCACTAACAAATTCTCTGAGCTTTGTTGAGTATACTGCAGAAGCTGATGCATACAGGGTTGAAGCTGCTAACACGAATTCTCATGCTGCCAATACAATTTCTCATGCTGTTGGCACAAAGTTTCAGACTGCTGCAGATTCAACAAGTTGGGATGATTTCACCACTCTACCACTTCTGTCATGTGATCCTCCAGGGGTCCTGAATGCTCCACTTAATGCAAATCCAGACACTGAAGTGCCATTCCCAAGTCCTGACAGTACAGCTCCAACACAAAAGGAAACAGTCCCAGTTTCTAGGCTAGCAGTCCCAACAGCTTCTCAAGCTGTTAGCCTAGAAACTCAAGCTGTTCCAGAAACTGAACCATTCACTGGTTCTGATGGAGATGATACAAACCTTGGAACTTCTTTTCAAACAGAGAGAGAGCCCACACTAAGAGTTCACAAGTATCACCCTCTCAATCAAATACTGGGTGATCCAAGCACTCCTGTTCAAACAAGGAAAATGGTTCACAATGAGACTGCTGCTGCTGAACAAGCAGTTTCTGAATTCAGTCTAGCTGCTTTTGAACATGCCTGTTTTATGTCTCAACTAGAACCCAAAAAGGCATCAGAAGCACTAAAAGATTCATCCTGGATTGAAGCCATGCAAGAAGAGCTTTTACAGTTCAAAATTCAGAATGTATGGACTCTGGTGGATCTTCCTAAAGGAAAAAGAGCAATAGGTACAAGATGGGTGTTCAGAAACAAGAAGGATGAGAGAGGGATAGTCATCAAGAACAAAGCAAGACTAGTAGCACAAGGGTACACTCAAGAAGAGGGAATAGATTATGATGATGTCTTTGCTCCAGTAGCAAGAATTGAAGCCATCAGACTATTTCTAGCATATGCAAGTTTCAAAGGATTTAAAGTGTATCAAATGGATGTTAAGTCTGCTTTCCTGTATGGGACAATTGAAGAGGAAGTATATGTGTGTCAACCTCCTGGTTTTGATGACTACAAGTATCCAGACAGGGTGTACAAGCTAGACAAAGCTCTCTATGGTCTTCACCAAGCCCCAAGAGCATGGTATGACACACTGTCATCATATCTTCTACAGAATGGATTCAAGAGAGGCACTCTGGACAAAACACTCTTCACTAAATCCATCAAAGCTGAGATTCTACTTGTCCAAATCTATGTTGATGACATCATCTTTGGCTCAACTAATGATAGTTTGTGCAAAGAATTTGAGGCCCTAATGCACAAAAAGTTTCAAATGAGTTCAATGGGGGAACTCACATTCTTTCTAGGGCTGCAGGTTAAACAGAAGCCTACTGGTCTATTCATAAGTCAATCAAAGTATGTCAAAGACATATTGGAAAAGTTTGGCTATCAAGACACAAAGGTTGCAAGCACTCCAATGGATCCTCATAAACAGCTCCATACAGACAAAGATGGCATAGATGTGGATATTCATCTATACAGATCCCTTATAGGATCTCTCATGTATCTAACATCTTCAAGACCTGATATTATGTTTGCTGTCTGTGTGTGTGCTAGGTTTCAATGCTCTCCAAAGGATTCTCACTTGGTTGCTGTTAAGAGAATCTTTAGATATCTTAAAGGCCAACCACATTTAGGTCTATGGTATCCTAAAGACTCTCCTTTTGAACTAACTGCTTATTCTGACAGTGACTATGGTGGATGCAACATTGACAGAAAATCCACAACTGGTGGATGTCAATACTTAGGAGCAAGACTGGTCTCTTGGCAATGCAAAAAGCAAACAACTGTCTCCACATCATCCACTGAAGCAGAATACGTAGCAGCTGCAAGCTGCTGCTCCCAGGTAATGTGGATTCAAAATCAGCTAAGAGACTATGGTATGAATTTCTTATCCACTCCTATTTATATTGACAATTCAAGTGCAATTAGCATTGTGCAAAACCCAGTGAAATTCCCAAAAACCAAGCATATAGAAATCAGGTTTCACTTCATCAGAGATTGTAATGAAAAGAAGTTAATCCAAGTTACCAAAATACATACAGATGATCAGCTAGCTGATCTATTTACAAAACCTTTTGATGTGGGAAGGTTCACCTTCCTAATATCAAATATTGGTATGGTAAACATGGATTAATTGGTTTTCATTATTATCGACTCAGTATGCTAATTTAAGGGGGAGACACTGTTCCATTGAAAAGTTGCACAATTTTACACTAACAGCATGAGTATTTTCTCATGCTGCTAGTTCATTTTCTCGGACTGCTAGTTATTTTCACTTGATCTGTCAAAGTGTGCAGGGTATTTGGGTAATCTTCAAAATGTGTGCGCGGGACCCAACCTTTCAAAACCTTTAAAGGTCCCGGTTTCGTTCAGTTGTAACTACCAGTTACATATTCTTCTTCCACGGCCTTCTGCTTTCTCTCTGAACGAATCACACATTCTTCTTTCAAACCCTAAAACCATCGTTTGTTCATCCATGGAGTTCGTAAAAGAACACAACTGCCTCCCATACACTCTGAAACACGCTGAACTCCAACCGTTCCATGCAATGATGGATTTCCTCAGGCACTCCCATATCCATCATGCACTATCCATAAACCCTACTATATACATCTCCCATATAGAACAGTTTTGGAACCATGCATCTGTTCAAACCATCAATGGAGTGCCTACCCTCCTTTCCAAGATTGATGGAACTGATATCCATATCACTGAGGAATCCATCCGACATCACTTACATCTTCAAGATGCCACAGGTATAACTGACCTAACCCTTGATGCTTTACATACAGGTCTTTTTAATATCGGTTATAGGGGTCCTGCTGATTCTTTTACTTTCTTAAAAGCCCATTTTTCTCCTAAATGGAAATTTCTTGTACATATCATTCAGCAGTGCATAAGCCCCAAAAGAACTGGTTGGTCTGAATTTTCATCTAACATTGCCACTGCCTTAGTGTGCTTTTCCACAGGCCAACGGTTCAATTTTTCCAACATGATTTTTCAGGGGATGTTAAGGCATCATTCCCTAAAGAGTGGGAAATTTTTGATGTATCCTAGATTTTTAGCAGAAATCATTGCACACACCTGCACATCTTCTCATACACATAAAAGGATACATGTTTCCCACAAGCACTCACTATCCTCTATTAAGAGACTTTTGAAACATAGTGCCAACTTTTTGAGTGTTGATGTTCCATTGCCTTCTGCAATGATGAACATTATTCCACAACACAGAGGAGAGGGTCCTGAGCAGGCTCAGCCTATCATCACTGCTACACCCCCAGGACCCCAACCCCCTCCTCCCGATACACAAACTCTCTCTGATCCTTTTGTACAGCCCACACGCCCACTCAGATACTTATACAAAAGAAAAAGGGGACCAGGAGCTCCTTCCTCCTCCTCCCATCAGCAAGAGCCATATATCCCTGTGCAGGAGGATACTCCTGCACAAAATATCCAAAGGGAACCAGTTGAGGACACTCCCATTCTCTCTCAGGAGGTGAACATCTCTTCAGAGATGGTTCATATGGGTTCTGTGGCTGACACTACTGATGTCTCTGCACAAGAGGCACAGGACAGTGTCAACATAGCTAAGACCATGCCCATGGCAACAGCAAGTGTGCAAACACAAGCTGGAAGTCCCCAGAACCAAGAAAAGAGGGGCCCAGAAGTTTCTACCTCTGGTCTTAATGTCAGTGATAGATCACAAGCACCTCAGGTGTTCTCTGATCTTGAGGCTAGTCTGCAACAAATGCTCTTAACGGATCCCAGACTCAAACCTGTTGTAGCTATGTTGGACCATCAAATGTCCATCATTGCTGCACAGGGGGCTCAAATTTTTTCTCTCAAGCAGGCAGATGCTGCTCAAAATAAGCGAATGGATTATCTTCACAGAGGCTTCACACTCTGTGGAAATAAAATTATGAAGTTAGAGCAGATGATTCAAACCCAAGGGGCAAAGGTTGTGGTTTCTTCTGACCAAACCAATGCTTCCAAAAAGGGGGAGAATCAGGAGGTTCCCACATCAGTCCAAGCAGCTCCAACAACAACAGTCCAAGCAGCACCAACAGTTCCAGTTTCTAGGCTAGCAGTCCCAACAGCTTCTCAAGCTGTTAGCCTAGAAACTCAAGCTGTTCCTTCAAAAGCCACTGGAGTTGTGATCAGAGAAGGAATTCAAGCTCCATCAAGCACAGTCCAAGCTACAACATCTGCTACAAAAGACAAGGGCAAGGGCATTCTCATTGAGTCTCCAAAGCATAAATTTTCCTCAAAAGAAGCCCAAATTGCCTTTGATGCTGAAGTTGCCAGAAGAATAGCAGAAGAACAAGACAAAGAATTAGAGCAGCAAGCCCAAACCCCAATGGATGATGATGAGACTTTAGGTGATTACTTAAAGGGGTTTGTGGTCAAGCAAGGAGCAAGGAAAAGAAAGATGCCAACAGGGCACTCCAAGGCTGAGCATAGAAGATTTCTTATCAATTTTGCCTTTGCAGCAGGTATTCCAAAGAAAATGGCTCAGTCCATGTCTACTGAAAGGCTGCAGGAGATTCATGATAAGGAGATGGACAAAAGACAGAGAACAACAGTCTCTCCAGAAGCTCAACCATCCCAAGAAGTCCAACCAACAACCCAATCAGTCCAAACTGAAGCTGGTGCCAGTGCACCTACTCCCACTGATCAAGCAGCTGTCCCTATTCCTTCATCGGTTAAGAGAGTGCTCTTTGAGCAACAACTACAAAAGGCTATGGAGATAGAGAAGCTGATTGATCAGCATGATTTTACAAAGCCTCAAATTAACTACTGGTTTGCTAAGTCACTGGATGACCGTGACTTGAGAATAAAGTTTGTAATCAGAAGAGAGTCCGGACCTGAAGAAGAGTATGACACTTTTTGGCAGATAGTACAGAAGCTGACCAGAGATGAATTGATAAAGATGTACAATATAGGGTCAGTTACACAAGTAAGGTCTGCTCTTCCACAAGTCAAGCAACTCATCAAAGATCTAAGTACAGTGGTTGATTCTGAGTTTGCAAGACAAGAGATAGAAGATGCTGAAAAGAAAGGGAAAAAGATCAAGCAGATTGATCTGTTTGTCAAATCAAAGACATTCAGAATCAAATTCACAGATGGGTCTGGTATTTTCTTCAATCTTGAGTATTTCAATTTTTCAAAAGATATGCTGCTGAAAATCAAATCAGCTAGAATATCTTGTGATAAAGAAGAGATGAAGAGAGAATTTTTGAAGGCTATAGATCATAAGCTTGCACAGTTGTGAGTTTTTGAAAGCCTTGGTTTGTAAATAACAGTTTACTTATTTATTTCCATGTTTTTATAGAACTTAAAGTCTTGTAAAGAATTTAAGTTAGGGGGAGATTGTTGGGAAATAGTTTAAGTACATTCAAGCTGTTAGTTTAGACTTCTCAGACTGTTAGTAGATTTTACATGTAAATACAAAGTTCATGCTGCTAGTTGAAGAAACTCGAGCTGCCAGTGTAAAAGTTCAAGCTGCCAGAGCAAAACAACTCAAGCTGCTCAGTTCATGCTGTCAAGAGATTCAAGCTGCTCAACAGTTTCAGAAACAGAAAGTGCTGATTTTCAGGAAACGATATCTACATGAAGATTCCAGCATATCTACTATCAGAGAAGTCATAGTTCGTCAAGGAAACATATCAAGAAGCAATATAAATACAGAGAATAGGTCGTTCTATTGTGCAGGAGTTTCTGCATATTTTGAGTCTGTAATTGCTTTGTTGATTAAGTTTTCTTAAGCCTCTAAGGTTGTAAAACCCTAAGAACAGTCTGTGTTCTTCGTCTAATCAAACAGATTAGTGGTGATTGTAATTGATGAATTCAGCAATACAAACAGTCTTGATTAATTCCTGTGTGTTTATTTATTATTGATTCTGAAAGTTTTTGTTAAAATAATTAAGTGTTATTCCGCAAACTTCTTGATTAAACTTTGATTCAAAGCAAGATTATTGATTTATACTCTGATAAGTTCAAATCAGTTAGTCTTGGTAATTCATATTTTAGATCCTGTCAAATGCCATCGTCCTCCTGTCCCTACAACAGCGCGGCCACCGTCCTTCTCTTCTTGCAACAACGCAGCCGCCTGGTTCTGTGACAATGCTTCCTTTACTTAAGTCGCCCCTGCTGCCAGTGCCGCCTCCTGGTTCTTGCAATCTAGTTTTGGTTTCTCTCTGTGCAGTTGAACACAGTCGCCGCCTCTCCTTTCTCTACCGTTGTTGTTGTTCCCTTCTCTGCTGTAATCGCCGGTGTGACTGTCGCCCGAGGTACTGGTTCCCATTCCCGTTGCTATTGGTTCTGTGTTCTAGTTGCTGTGGCTGCCGTTGTCTTTCTGGGAAAGAGAGATATTTGATGTTAGTGTTGGTTCTTTGCCTTGCTGCCGCTAAATCAAATTTGTGTGTTTTGCTATCTGGTTCACTCGGTTAAAGTATCTTTAACATTTCATTTGATCTCCCATTGTGAGTATTCGTCTCTTGTTTTTTACGCTTCATTGCACTTATTGTTTGTTATTTGCTTTTCTAGTCATCATGTCTGGTGTTCCTCCTGTGCTAACCTCCCCTAGCCCACCAACTGCTAGTCAAATTGTCTACGCACTTACCAATGTCTATTCTCAATTTAGTTTTAAACTTGTTGTTGATGGTTCTCGTTATAAATTATGGCGTCATATTTTCCTTGATATGTGTGAAGGTGCAAAAGTATTAGGTCATATCACAGGTGATTCTAAACCCTCATCTATCGTTGATGAAGACTGGGAATCCATTGATTCTCACATCAAATCCTGGTTTTATTCAACTTGTGAACCTAATCTCCTACAAATCATCTCTAGTGCACATGTACCGCTAAGGACTTATGGGACAAACTAGATGAATTCTTTCTTAATAATAAAATGTCTCGTATGTTACAACTCCAAGACCAATTTCGCAACACTGTCAATGGTTCCAACTCTATTACCGAATTTTGTCACACTCTAAAGAACCTTGCTGATGCCCTAGCCGATGTTGAATCCCTTATCAGTGATGTCGAACTTGTCATGCAAATACTTCAATAACTACCCCACTCTTATTTTAGCATTATATATGTCATTACTAATACCACTCCCTTCCTCGCCTTTATGAAAGCGAAAAATATGTTACTTTTACATGAATCTCGTGGAGCACTGGTTGATACTCATCTTGACACACCTATTCACCCCTCTACTGCTCTATTCTTCAACACTACTCACACTGGCAAAGCGAAGATTAAGCAGAATAAGAGTAAAAACAATAGTCGTAGTGCTCCTAAAGGGTGTTGAAATTCTAATGTTATTGGTGCTACAAGCCCCTCTTTTGCAGGAACACCACAATCAGGCTCACATTTCTCTGCACGTACTCATGCTTTCGGCACACATTTTGTTGGCTAACCCTCTGGTGTCCCATCCGCTTCACTACTCGGACCGTACCAGCCTCCTACTCCTACACCATCTCTTGTTTTGAGCAATAGTGGTTTCAAATATTATATATTGTTTTTAGATGATTATTCTCATTTTTTGTGGGTATTTCCATTGCGTGCTAAAAGTGATGTCTTTCAAATTCTTTATTAGTGAATAATCAACTCAAAACTGATATAAAAAGCTTTCAATGCAATAATTGGCGTGAATTTGATAACAACTTTCACCAACTTTTACAAACTGCTGGAATACAGGCTCGTTTTTCGTGTCCATATACATCACAACAAAATGGGAAGGCTGAAAGATCAATTCGCACCATCGATAACATTATTCGCACATCACTTATCGAAGCTCGTCTACCTACTTCTTTTTAGGTTGAATCATTATAAAATGACGTTCACACCCTTAACATGCTCCCGACAACCACACTTAACTTCAAAACCCCCTTTGAGCTCTTGTTTGGTTTCTTCCCCTCTTACAACCATCTTCGTGTCTTTGGTTGCCTATGTTATCCAAATACATCATCCACTACCCCTCACATGCTTTCTCCCCGCTCCTCTGCTTGTGTTTACTTAGGTACGTCTTAAGATCATCGTGGCTATCAATGTCTAGACCTCTTAACTCAGAAAATTCTCATCTCTCGTCATGTCATATTTAATGAAGATCACTTTCCCTTTACTGACTTTCGCACCCCTACTCAATCTGCTGATTTTGATGTTTTCATCGATGAATCCGCTCCTTTACCTTCATCATCTCCTCCGGCTCTTATACGCCCAATCCTGTTGAGCTTCCGTCAGCAGATCCTCCTAGCTCTCGCGAATCGTCATCTACTTTGCGTCAAATAACCTCATCTTTGTCGGCTCCTCCCACCTCCACTTCGGAACCGTCCCCGCCGCCCCCTTCTTAACCTATCCATCTTATGGTTACTCGGTTCCAAATTGGTAACTTAAAACCTCGTCAAATCCTTAATCTCTCACCCACATCTGATGTTTCTCCCTTTCCTCAATCTGCCGCCCAGGTCATGTGTGATACACATTGGAAATCCGCCATGGATGCAGAAATGTCAGCTCTTCTATCTAATCGAACCTGGATTCTTGTTCCTCCTCCTTCTGGTGTTAACATATTTGGATATTGTTGGCTATATCGCCACAAATTCGATAGTAATGGCAATCTTGACAGATACAAGGGTCGTCTGGTGGCGCATGGTTTCTCCCAACAACCTGGTCTAGACCTTGACGAAACTTTCAGTCCTGTTGTCAAACCTGTCACCATCCGCACGGTTCTCAGTATCGCCATCTCGCGTCAGTGGGCCATTCATCAACTAGATGTCAAGAACACATTTCTGAATAGTGATCTGACTGAGGAAGTATACATGAAACAACCTTCCGGCTATATTGATCCTTAACATCCAACTCATGTTTGCCGTCTTCTCAAAGCTCTTTACGGTCTCAATCAGGCTCCTCGAGCCTGGTATAATCGATTTGCCGTTTATATCACTTCCCTTGGCTTCGGTACTAGCAGATCAGACCCCTCCTTATTCACCTTTCATCGTGGATCTGATACTATCTTCCTACTCCTGTATGTTGATGATATTATTCTGACTGCTTCATCCACATCCCTAGTCTCTCAAGTCATCTCCCGCCTGTCGTCTGAATTTTCGATGACTGATCTTTGCCCTCTCTTTTTTTTCTTGGTGTAGCTGCCAAGCATGACTCCTCTGGTCTTTTTCTCTCCCAGACTGCCTTTGCCCGGGATATTCTTGCTCATGCAGACATGACTGCTTATAACCCTTGTTCCACCCCTGTGGACACAAAGTCTAAACTGTAATCTGCAGGTACACCAGTCGCCGACCCTACTCTTTATCGAAGTCTGGCTGGTGCTTTACAATATCCGACTTTCACTCTTTATCGATTCAATAGATCTATCTCTACATGTATGATCGCCTTGAGCCACACCTTAACGTTTTGAAACGCATCCTTCGCTACCTTAATGGTACTCTATCCCTTGGTCTTCGTCTTCGTCCATCTGTTGTCGATCGTTTGGTCTTCATCTTCGTCCGCAGACTGGGTTGGGTGTCCTGACACCCATCGATCCACTTTTGGTTTTTGTGTCTTTCTTGGCGAAAACCTCATCTCTTGTATAACACCTTACTTTATAATTATGCGTTTATGTCACAATTTGCGTCTTATGATGTAATGTGAGAATTTTAAATGAAGTTAATTGCTAAATAATGCAATTAAGTAATGAAAATTATTTAACTAAGTTAAATATATGTTGCAAATCATTTAGTTGAGCAAGTTTAAAGAAATGAAATAAAAGCAAGTTAAGGGGTTAAATTGTACATTTAACAAACTTGAGAAATAAAAAAAAAATATAAACCCAAATGAGAACTTTAATACTCATTTTTCATCCCCAACTCAAAATCAAAGTTCTGCTCTCTTTTTCTTCTTCTTCACGGTTCCACAACAAAAACGTCAAAAATCATCATCAAACCTTGCAACAAAGACCAGAAATTTTAGCAAAGGAAATTATGAACAAGGAGTAATCAACCATAACCTACAAAGTTTCAAGGTAAACATTCATTTAAATTGTAGATTTAACCCAAAAGGAAGCCCACGGCTTCTGGGTTTTTCTTATGAGCAAAATCAGATTTTAATTCATCAAAATAAGCATATATTAGTGTTGAAAGTTGAAATTTAGAAGCATGCATGTCATATTTATGTGTTTTAAGTGAATGTTTGCTCTGTGAATCGGGTATATTTGTTGGCATGAGGAGGATACCGAAACCCTCATGGGTTTCGGTAATACCGAAACCAAGAGAATGCATTTGGCCTTCGGCCATGAGTCGATGTATACACTCATTCATGGTTCATCTTATAGAGCATTAAACCTTCTTTAACTTTCTAAAGATTCTGCTGAAACTAATTAAGATACAATGTGATAGATGCGAGAATGTTTGTGTGTTTTCAGTCAAGTACCGAAACCTCCTCAAGTATACCGAAACCGATGCCAATACCGAAACCTTCATAAGGTTTCGGTAATCCTTTTATTTGTACCGAGACTTAATGACAATACTGAAACCTTGATAAGGTTTCGGTAATCTCTATTGTACCGAAACATATATATATATACCGAAACCTTGTATGTACAACTACCGAAACCATTTACCGAGATTTGTTCAAATACTACCGAAACCACTCTAAATACCGAAACTATGCAAGGTTTCGGTATGAACTTGAAAGCTCCGAGACCCATTTGAAGGATACCGAAACCAAATGGTTTCGGTAATTTTGTTCTTCTCGGTAATAAATATGCAATATGAGTTGTGTGTGTGGGAAGGTTTCGGTGCCTTTGAAGCTTTTACCGAAACATCAACAAATGTACATATAGAGACATGTGCTTTTCTCATTCTTGTATATATACATGCATGTGAGTGGAGTGAGTGGAAACATCATGCACAAACATAATTATAAATTACAATTGGGATGTTTGTGTGTGTACAGTAAGTAAGTGTGTGTGTGTATATTTATTTATTTATTTATAAAACTTGACAGTTTTTTTTTAATTTTATTCTTATAGTTAATGTAATTATATATATATATATATATATATATATATATATATATATATATATATNACCATTGAGCTTTTGCTTTCTCAAAGGTCCTGATTTCAGGAGCAGCTCCTTCAACCGCTGGAGTTATGGTAGTAACAGAGGTTGGCACATATGGACCCTCCATCACTATTTCTGGTAGTTGTACATCCAGATTCTCTAAATAGAGCATCATTCTGCACTTCCAACCAGAGAAGTTTTGATGATTAAATTTTGGAGGTTTGCCTATAGAGCCATTGTCATAGTAAGAAGAATTTGCAGCACTGTTGTCCATGGAAACTTGGGAGAATGAGAGATCTTAGAATGACACACACTCTAAACTGCTCTGATACCAGTTGTAGGTCCCGAGAGGTTCCCAAAGTATATAGTTATAAGCTGTAGAGGGGGGTGAATACAGCAATTTAAAAACTACACACTCTTTTCTCAATGTTTGTATGTATTATCAACAATTTGTTAATTACAAACAAGCTTGAATGCGGAATAGTTCAAGCTGAGATGACAGATACAACAGTATTCTTACTAGTCTAAGACAGACTCGAACTAGTATACAATGAATACACTCACTAAGAAGCACTCACTGTGTTTACAAGACTTAAGGAACAGCTTAGGTAAAACAGCTTAATCACACAGGGAAGTGTTTACAGAAAACTTGCATGCATGAAGATCACACTTGCACGTTCACCTTGTTTAAGCACTTAGCTTTCTTCACTCTTCTTTCTGCCCTTAGAGCTTCCTTTTATACTCACTTCGAGGATCTCAGAGAAACATCTTCATTGGACAGAATGAAAGGAAATTCTTGTTGAAAAAGACAACATAACCTTTCTGCACTTTTTTTTACCTGAGAGCCGACTTGTCTTCCTATGTGCAGAACTTTTGTCTTTTTAACTTGTCTACTGTTGCCTTGCCTTTAATTCTAATTTAGGAATGTCAAACTTTGCGTCTTTCTTCCCTATAACGGCTTATTTTGATCTAAGAAAAAGGTCTGTTCACCTTTTCAACTATCCTTTTGTCGTCATGTTACAGACAGCGTGGGCAGGCTGAGCAGTTCTGTTTTCCACTTTGTCTTCGACTTGTAAACTGATCTTGTAGTCAAAAACAATACATGATGACTTGGAAACAAATTCCATAAAGTGTTTAGCCTGTTCACAAAGAACAGGTTCTGTTCACAAAGAACAGAACACTTTAAAAATGCCCAAGCTACTCAACAGTGAAGAGCAGCGTAGACAGTTTATGTCCAGCCTGTTCAGCAGACAGAGCAGCTTGGACAAACTGTCTTAGTTGCAACACATGCAACATATAGAACAGCTTTAGACTGATATTGCAAATCATTTTCAGGTTTCAATAAGGCATATAACAGGCCTTAAATTCAACCTTCAAATGCATCAATAGGTTTGATTATAAAATCTCCCCCTCAGATGTAGAACAGGTTTGACTGAGGCCTTTTTGTGCCTAACAGTTAACATCCTTAAAAGGTTGTCTAGTTATCTTAGTTAACATGCAAGTTTTACACTTTTCAACATTCATGTCAAAAGCAGGTATTAAACTCATTTTAGACATGTCTTTTAGTCTTTTATAATTAACATTTCCTAGTCTAGCATGCCATAATTCTAACTTCTTTGAGTTACTTGCAATATTAGATATCATCATGCAATTCAAATTAATAAAAGAAGGATAATCAAGATTTAACCTAATCATTCCATTACATACATAGCCAAATCCAATAAAGGTACCATGTCTTGACAAGATATACTTGTCACTTTTAAGTACTTCTCTGTAACCAGACTTACTTAGAACTATTTCAGATATGAGATTCTTTCGAATCCCAGGTACATACAATACATTGTCTAGAATAATACATTTTCCAGAAGTAAACATAATAGATATGCGTCCTATTCCTTTGATTGGTTCAGTAGCAACATTTCCCATCTTCACAACAGATCCATCTTCAATTGGTTGACAATCTTTAAACCAACGAAGATCTTTACAAACATGACTTGTTGCTCCCGAATCAACCCACCAAGCAACAACATCATCCTGCACATAAAATGCCTCAGAAATTATTGAAACATAATTCTGAACAGATTTGCAATATGATAATAAATCACAATTCTGACCTTGTTGCTTTCCTGGATCCTTAGATCCACTTGGACCAGCCTTAGTCCCACTTGGACCAGCACCTTTGTTTACTTTCTTAACTCGACAATCCTTCTTGAAATGACCAGTTTTACCACACCTCCAACATGCAAGTTTAGGCTTTTTGTTGGAAAACTTGTCATCATCATCACTGCATTTTCTTTTACCTTTACCCTTGTTGGAATTCTTGGATCCTTCACCTTCCACCATATTAACAGAAGAACTTCTGATATTATTCTTACCCTTAGGATTATTATCAAGTTCTTGAGTCCTTAAAGACTCTTCAATCCTAAGATGACTTCCAAGTTGATCCAAAGTCAGTTCTTCCTTTTTATGCTTAAGAGTATGTTTAAACTCTTTCCATGATGGTGGAAGTTTGTCAATAATCACAGCAACAGAAATGGCTTCATCCATTTTCAGATTATGCTGACCAAACTGTCCTAGGATCCTTAACAATTCGTGATATTGTTCCATGACAGGCCTAGTATCAAGCTTCTTATAGTTCATGAAATTTCCGACCATGAACTTCTTACTAGATGCATCTTCTGCCATGTATTTGGATTCCAACAAATCCCATAGTTCCTTTGCAGATTCGACATTTTGATAAACATCAAAGACAGAGTCAGACATACCATTCAGAATGTGTCCACGGCATATGTAGTCATCGTTTTCCCACTTTGATCTCTTCATCATGTTTTCCATGGTTTTATCTTCAGCGAATTCAGGCATGGGGGTACTCAGAACGTACACCACTTTCAGGATAGTCAACAAAAAATGCATCTTTTTCTGCCAACGTCTAAAATCTTGCCCTTCAAACTTCGCCAATTTGTCAAACTTGCTCGTCATATCCTTCACAGATTCTGCGTGTGCCATTTTTGCAGAATACTTCAATCTTTGTAGAAAATATGGGTAGCAAAAATGCTCGA
>JAANYP010006360.1:0-30648 GCA_020465985.1 Centrapalus pauciflorus | reverse complement strand
CTGCATGTTCCTTGATTACTTGCATTGCTCAGGACCGCTGTGTGTTACAGATTGCATTACTTACTTGCATATGTTTCGGTACTTATTGGTGATTGTTACTGACTTGTATGGAAACATCTGCTGCTCCTTGTTCCTTGATTACTTAATTGTATGTTAGGAACGTATGATAGACACTGCTGAAACTGAACAACTGCTGATGCATGTTCCTTGATTACTTGCATTGCTCAAGATCGCTGTGAGTGACGGGTTGCATTACTTACTCGCATATGTTTCGTCACTTATTGGTGATTGTTAACGACTTGTATGGAACCATTTGCTGCTGCTTGTTCCTTGATTACTTAATTGTATGTTAGGAACGTATAATAGACACTGTTGAAACTGGGCAACTGCTGTTGCATGTTCATTGATTACTTTCATTGCTCAGGACAGCTGTGAGTGACAGATTGCATTACTTACTTGCATATGTTTCGGTACATATTGGTGATTGTTACTTACTTGTATGGAAACATCTACTGCTGCCTGTTCCTTGACTACTTAATTGTATGTTAGGAACGTATGATAGACACTGCTGAAACTGGACAACTGCTGCTGCATGTTCCTTGATTACTTGCATTGCTCAGGTCCGCTCTGAGTGACAGATTGCATTACTTGCATATGTTTCGGTACTTATTGGTGATTGTTACTTACTTGTATGGAAACATCTGCTGCTGCTTGTTCTTTGATTACTTAATTGTATGTTAGGAATGTATGATAGACACTGCTGAAACTAGACAACTGCTGCAGCATGTTCCTTGATTACTTGCATTGCTCAGGACCGCTGTGAGTGACAGATTGCATAACTTACTTGCAAATGTTTCGGTACTTACTGGTGATTATTACTGACTTCTATGGAAACATCTGCTGCTGCTTGTTTCTTGATGACTTAATTATACGTTAGGAACGTATGATAGACACTGCTGAAACTGGACAACTGCTGCTGCATGTTCCATGATTACTTGCATTGCTCAGGCTCGCTGCGAGTGACAGATTGCATTACTTACTTGCATATGTTTCGGTACTTTTTGCTGATTGTTTCTGACTTGTATAGAAACATCTGCTGCTCCTTGTTCCTTGATTACAATTACGTTAAGAACGTATGATAGACACTGCTGAAACTGGAAACTGCTGCTGCATCTTCCTTGATTACTTGCATTGCTCAGGACCGTTGTGAGTGACGGGTTGCATTACTTACTTGCATATGTTTCGGTACTTATTGGTGATTATTACTGACTTGTATGGAAACATCTGTTGCTTCTTGTTTCTTGATTACTTAATTGTATGTTTGGAACATATGATAGACAATGTTGAAACTGGACAACTGCTATTGCATGTTCCTTGATTACTTGCATTGCTTAGGACCGCTGTGAGTGACAGATTGCATTACTTACTTGCATATGTTTCGGTACATATTGGTGATTGTTACTGCCTTGTATAGGAACATCTGCTGCTTCATGTTCCTTGATTACTTAATTGTATGTTAGGAACGTATGATAGACACTGTTGAAACTTGACAACTGCTGCTGCATGTTCCTTGATTACTTGCATTCCTAAGGACCGCTCTGAGTGACAGATTCAATTACTTGCATATGTTTCGGTACTTATTGGTGACTGTTACTTAATTGTATGGAAACATCTGCTGCTACTTATTCTTTGATTACTTAATTGTATGTTAGGAACGTATGATAGACACAGCTGAAACTGGACAAATGCTGCAGCATGTTCCTTGATTACTTGCATTGCTCAGGACCGCTGTGAGTGACAGATTGCATTACTTACTTGCATATGTTTCGGTACTTACTGGTGATTATTACTGACTTATATGGAAACATTTGCTGCTGCTTGTTCCTTGATTACTTAATTGTATGTTAGGAACGTATAATAGACACTGTTGAAACTGGGCAACTGCTGTTGCATGTTCCTTGATTACTTTCATTGCCCAGGACCGTTGTGAGTGACAGATTGCATTACTTGCATATATTTCGGTACATATTGGTGATTGTTACCGACTTGTATGAAAAGATCTGCTGCTGCCTGTTCCTTGACTACTTAATTGTATGTTAGGAACGTATGATAGACACTGCTGAAACTGGACAACTGCTGCTGCATGTTCCTTGATTACTTGCATTGCTCAGGACCGCTCTGAGTGACAGATTGCATTACTTTCATATGTTTCGGTACTTATTGGTGATTGTTACTTACTTGTATGGAAACATCTGCTGCTGCTTGTTCTATGATTACTTAATTGTATGTTAGGAACGTATGATAGACACTACTGAAACTGGACAACTGCTGTAGCATGTTCTTTGATTACTTGCATTGCTCAGCACCGCTGTGAGTGACAGATTTCATTGCTTACTTGCGTATGTTTCGGTACTTACTGGTGATTATTACTGACTTGTATGGAAACATCTGCTGCTGCTTGTTTCTTGATTACTTAATTCTATGTTAGGAACGTATGATAGACACTGCAGAAACTGGACAACTGCTGTTGCATGTTCCTTGATTACTTGCATTGCTCAGGACCGCTGTGAGTGACAGATTGCATTACTTACTTGCATATGTTTCGGTATATATTGGTGATTGTTACTGACTTGTATGGAAACATCTGCTGCTGCTTGTTCCTTGGTTACTTACTGGTATGTTAGGAACATATGATAGACACCGCTGAAACTGGACAACTGCTGATGCATGTTCCTTGATTTCTTGCATTGCTCAGGACCGCAGTGAGTGACAAATTGCATTACTGACTTGCATATGTTTCGGTAGTTAGTGGATATTATTACTGACTTGTATGGAAACATCTGCTGCTGCTTGTTTCTTGATTACTTAATTGTATGTTTGAACGTATGATAGACAATGCTGAAACTGGACAACTGCTGTTGCATGTTCCTTGATTACTTGCATTGCTTAGGACCGCTGTGAGTGACAGATTGCATTACTTACTTGCATATGTTGCGGTACATATTGGTGATTCTTACTGACTTGTATAGGAACATCTGCTGCTTCCTGTTCCTTGATTACTTAATTGTATGTTAGGAACGTATGATAGACACTGTTGAAACTTGACAACTGCTGCTGCATGTTCCTTGATTACTTGAATTGCTCAGGACCGCTCTGAGTGACAGATTCCATTACTTGCATATGTTTCAGTACTTATTGGTGATTGTTAATGACTTATATGGAAACATCTGTTGCTGCTTGTTCTTTGATTACTTAATTGTATGTTAGAAACGTATGAGAGACACTGCTGAAACAGGACAACTGATGCAGCATGTTCCTTGATTACGTTCATTGCTCAGGACTGCTGTGAGTGACTGATTGCATTACTTACTTGCATATGTTTCGGTACTTACTGGTGATTATTACTGACTTATATGGATATATCTGCTGCTGCTTGTTTCTAGATTAATTAATTCTATGTTAGGAACGTATGATAGACACTGCAGAAACTGGACAACTGCTGTTGCATGTTCCTTGATTACTTGCATTGCTCAGGACCGCTGTGAGTGACAGATTGCATTACTTACTTGCATATGTTTCGGTACATATTGGTGATTGTTACTGACTTGTAAGGAAACATCTGCTGCTGCTTGTTCCTTGGTTACTTAATGGTATGTTAGGAATGTATGATAGACACTGCAGAAACTGGACAACTGCTGATGCATGTTCCTTGATTTTGCATTGCTCAGGACCGCTGTGAGTGACAGATTGCATTACTTTCTTGCATATGTTTCAGTACTTAGTGGTGATTATTACTGACTTGTATGGAAACATCTGCTGCTGCTTGTTTCTTGATTACTTAATTGTATGTTTTGAACGTATGATAGACAATGCTGAAACTGGACAACTGCTGTTGCATGTTCCTTGATTACTTGCATTGCTTAGGACCGCTGTGAGTGACAGATTACATTACTTACTTGCATATGTTGCGGTACATATTGGTGATTGTTACTGACTTGTATAGGAACATCTGCTGCTTCCTGTTCCTTGATTACTTAATTGTATGTTAGGAACGTATGATAGACACTGATGAAACTTGACAACTGCTGCTGTATGTTCCTTGATTACTTGAAGTGCTCAGGACCGCTCTGAGTGACAGATTCCATTACTTGCATATGTTTCAGTACTTATTGGTGATTGTTACTGACTTATATGGAAACATCTTGTTGGTACACCTTGTGTGTCGATAGCAGTCTAAGTGATCCTACATTGTGATTTTAGCAAGTGTTTGTTATATATGTTTATATATGGTTGATATTTATTATCGTTCGTATGTTTGAACTTGATGTAACGTATTACAAGAAGTTCAAACATATAGTTCAAAGATAAAAACAATCATAAGGTAATAGCATAAGTTTCAACACTTAGTTGTTTATGTGTGAAGGTAAATTCGAAATTATCTAAGGCTACGATTCGAATCTAGTTTGATTCGAATGAGCCTCTTGATAGATTCGAATGTATCCGCGTAGGCAGATTCGAGAGTGTCAATGTGGACAAACTCGAATGGGCCTTGGGCCGGATTCGAGTTTGGCCCATAACAGACTCGAATCAGCCTCTATAATTAGGGATAGACTCGATTAATTATCAGACTTTTTGCAGAATTCGTCAGTAATTTAGCATTAAGCGATCTCGAGTTTATCATCAGTGTTAGTGCTGTTTCGGAGAGAATCAGTTCGTAGGATCGTTCGTGTGTCGTTCGTTCAGCCTCTGATAGTCTCCGTGTTTCTGATTGAGAGTTGTTTCCGTCTACCCATTAACGAGGAATCCGCACTCGTTGACGGTTCCGCGTCTAGATAGATCTGTAGTTAGTAGACCTTACAAGTGGTATCAGAGCCGAAGGAGTGTTCTTCGTGTTCTTCGTGTTCATCTAGATACATTCTAGGTTTCTTGACGCTAGTTGGACGGTTTTTCTCTCAAAATCGTCTTTTTCGTCTGGTTTTGAGCTTAGCAAATTCTTATTCGGGAAATACTTTGTTATTTTTCACGTTTTTGATCGAAATCAATATTTTTCTTTGTAAAAATATTGATTTAATCTGCAAAACGTAAAGAATTCGAAGTGTTAGCCGTTTTTCGAGTTTGCGGCGCTCGAATCTAATAGGGGTAATTAGGGTTACACTTAGTCTCGAGTCTAACCAAATACGCTCCTTTCGAATCTGATACAGAGGGTTTTCAAATCTATTTCGAGTTTGTGCTACATTCGAATAGGGTGTCGAGTCTACTTAATTTCGAGTTTAATTCGAGTTTAGTCTAGAATCGAATAGGGCTTCGAGTCTACTATGTCTTCGAGTTTGCACTGACCTTCGAATCTGAGGACTTTTCGAATCTGACATAATTTCAAATTTAATTGACTTACCACACTTAATCGAATTTAATCCCAAATAAATTGGAATCTAATTATATTCGAATTATCTAGATTCGAACGAATTAATTCACATTAGTTTCGAATTAAATTAATTAAGTTCAATTCAATTACCTTCGAAAAGATGTCAAATCTTCAAAAATTCCTGGAAATGGACCACGAGGTCGGGAAGGCAAACACTCCGCCTAAGCTGATGAAACTCGAGGATTATTACTGGTGGAAAGATCGGTTTACCGATTTTGTGCGATTCAATGACATGCGCATGTGGGTGTGTATTGACGAAGGGTACATTCCACCAATTTCGGAAGTTGAAGGCCGTCAGAGAGTTCTATCTTATCAGATGATGAAGGAAGACGATAAGAAACTCTATGAAGCTGAGAACAAAGCGTTTTCAATAATTCGTATGGCTTTGCCTCAGGATATTCTGCATACATTTCGGACTCAAAAGACGTCTAAAGAACTTTGGGAGTCACTGGAGAAAAGGTGTGAGGGTAATCCAAGGGTACGAAGGAAGCGCACGGAATTATTGAAACAACAGTTTGCGATATTCAAGGCGTTAAAGGATGAATAGCTGGATGATACTATCACCCGCTTCTATCATCTATTGACGGAGCTTGAGAGTCACGGGATTGAGTACACTGACACCGACAAGAACAATAAGCTTCTTGATGCCCTACCAGCCAAATGGGCTATGTATGTTGCAATGATCAAGCTTAATGAGCATCAGTATTATACCCAATCTCTGGAGGATATAGTGGGAACGTTGCGGGCATATCATTTCGAGCTACTGAAGGCCGAAACGGATTACGACCAAGTACAGAATCCAGCAATGTATTTTGGTAAATCAACAAAACCTTCAGCGACCGCCGAAACGAAAACTGCTACAGCGTTTTTCACCGGAGAAACGTCGTCACTAGCAGAGTCTGATGACACGCTGAACAGAGCGTTCTTAGGATTACGAAGATCGGAAGAACCTCAACCTCAAGCAACTCAGGCATCAACATCTCAGAGCTATTCGAAGATGCCAATGAGCGCAAAATCCGCGGAAGAACATTTGAATCTGCTTGCTTCATTTGTGGCCGCTTACGGGAACTGCGTTCAGGGAAAGATTAACGATCCTGCTCTCTGGGATGAGGACTACGATCAGGTCGACCCTGATGATCTTGAGGAAATGAATCTAAAATGGCAACTGGCCATGGTAACCCAACGGGTTAAGAGATTCATCAAAAGAACTGGGAGGAATCTAACAATGAACAACAAGGGGATTGGATTTGACAAGTCCAAAGTAAAGTGCTACAACTGTCAAGGACTGGGACACTTCGCCAGGGAGTGTCAGAGACCGAAGGTGGATACATACCAAGGGCAGAGTCAGCACCAGGGACAGTTTCAGAATCAGTCTCAGCAACGATACCTTCCGAGTTCCTCTACTGGTCAAGCCAATCTAGCTGGTCTACTATCCAATGTCACTTCAGACAGACAGCTAGATGGTACCTATGACTGGAGTTCACATCCAGAATCAAATGCTCGGGCTTTTATTGCTGAAGTCATAGAAACTGGGTGTGATGGGGAAGAGCAGACCACAAGGGACAGCAGTCCGATGTGGGTGGAGAAGGCGAATGATCAGACAGTTCTGGAGTTTGCTGCTCAGATGGCCAACGTGGAATCTGATAACTCAAAGGTTAGTCTGACTTTCTCTCTTTTTCGTGAATTATGTGTGTTGTGTGTTAAGTCTAACGATAGGTTAAATCTAGTCTTAGAATCACATAAAACCATAACTGCCCAAAATGAGAATTTAAAAGCTGATAACGCTAGCTTAAATGACATTAAGCAAGACCATAAGGAAAAGCTTAAGGCTGATGCTCAAGATGTAATAGTTCTGAAAGACAAACTGAGTGAGCAGTGCGTTAGGTTAGAGCTTATGTATGAGCACGTAGAAGCCTTGACCAAAAGTCTTAAGGACAAGGACATAGAGCTAGCTGAAACAAAGGTAAAGGTAGCTGAGGCGAATAGCAAGTTGGAAAAGTTTAGGAATTCAAGCGAATAGCAAGTTGGAAAAGTGTAGGTCTAGGATTTAACGAAATTCTTCCACCTTTCAATGCAAACTATGTTCCTCAACCTCAGGAGAAAACTGATAAATCAGTAGACTTAGAGGACCTACCTACACCGACACCAGAGCCTGTAAAAGAGAATGCACCTAAGGTGACTGACACAACCGTCAAGGTTAAGAAAGTCAAATTTGTGTATTCCTCCAGTGAAACACCTGCAGGAAAACATAAAATTGATTAAGCTGATCAGGACGATGAGCCAGTCGCCATAGATGTACAAAAGGACCAGGACACTAGTGAGACACCCAGGTCTAAGGGAACACACAAAAAGTCCATAGATAAGATGTCTTGCTTCAGATGTCATGAAAAGGGGCATGTTGCGTCTCACTATCCGCTTAGGAAAGCCGATGTTACACCTAAGACAGTGAACCCAACACCTGTTAAGCCCTCAACCAGTGTGGCAAGCACCAGTAGTTCTCAGAGTACCGAGAAAACTGTGCAAGCCGCACCAAAAAATGTTGTGAAACAAACACCGGGAAAGGTTGGACCTAAGGAAGTGATCAGGACAAATTCACCGAATCGTGTCATTAATCAATCTAGGTCAGCACCTCAACAAGTCTATAGGAGCACCACACCTAACAGGGCACACACTCCAGTTAGGTCTCATACTCCAGTTAGACAATACGCACCGGTAAGAGCTCAGGGATCACAGTCTGAAATGCCATATAATAGCACTTATTCAAGAGCTCCACAACAAATGCCTACTCCAAGGCAAAGAGTGAACTTAAATCACTCGGCACCACAACCAACTCAAGTTCAACGACCCAAGTCACCTGAAAGGCGAGATGGGTATTTGAAAGAGTTCAAGTATGTGGACGAGAATGGTATAACCAAGTAAGTTATGGCTTGGGTTCCCCGTGATAACTAACCTATTTTCTTTCATGTGCAGGAGATTACCACAGGTCCAAACAACAAATGGTTCGTCGACAGTGGATGCTCCAGGCACATGACAGGGGAAAGAGGTCTACTTACAGACTTCAAGGGTGGGAATCGGGGGTTTGTATCATTCGCCGGTAACAAAGGAGGAAACATCACGGGTACCGGAGTGGTCACTAATGGGACGATCAAGTTGGACCAAGTTTATCACGTTGATAAACTGGTTCACAATCTCATTAGTGTATCTCAAATCTGTGACAAGAAGAATTCAGTGTTGTTCACGGACACTGAGGCGTTAGTGCTAAAACCGGGATTCAAGATTCCTGAAGCTTCAGAGACGGAATCGGTACTGTGGCACAGACGCATGGCTCACTTGCACCTAAGAAAGATGAATTACATAACGAAGAATGGACTGGTGCAAGGTGTGCCTCTGAAGAGCTTTCAGTTAGAGGACAAGTGTCTACCGTGCATGAAGGGCAAGCAACATAAGAAGACACACAAGTCCAAGACGCAGAACTCCATAACCTCGACATTCGATTTGTTGCATATGGACCTTTTCGGCCCAATCAACAAAAGGAGTATCGGAGGTAGTTGGTACTGTTTGGTTATCACTGAGGATTACTCACGTTTTTCTTGGGTTTTCTTTTTAGGTACAAAGGACGAGACGGCTTCCAAGCTCATCGGGTTCTTAGACCAAGTGGAGAATTCCTACGGAATAAGGGTTAAAAGAATACGTAGTGATAATGGAACTGAGTTCAAAAACACTGTAATTGGTGTATATTGCCTATCAAAGGGCATAGTGCATCAATTCAGTGCACCATATGAGCCTCAACAAAATGGGGTGGCCGAACGTAAAAACAGGACACTAATTGAGGCAGCTAGGACTATGTTGTCGGATTCAAAGCTTCCTACCATGTTTTGGGGGGAGGCAGTGAATACCGCATGTCACATTTTAAACAGGGTCCTAACTGTCAAATCTTTAAACAAAACCTGTTATGAAATTTTGAATAAACGGCCACCTAATTTAACTGGCTTCGAACCGTTTGGGGTACCATGCACTCTTTTGCGAACAAAACATCAACCGAAGTTTGGTGAAAAGGCTGACGAAGGATACTTCCTAGGTTATGTGCCGAACTCACCAAACAAACGTGTTTTTAACAAAACAAATGGTACTGTGGAGATTGTGTATATCATTGAAGTCACAAGTTATACACATGAACCCCAAACTGGTCCGGAATGGATATTTGACTATGATAAATTATTTGAGTCATTTAACATTCCTTTGGATGATAATGCAGGTATAATCGAAAAGGACATGGCGACGTTGCGTCTGAATGACGATGGCCATATCTTTCCGAAGACTACGTTTGAATCCACATCTAAGCCTACTGCGACTGTAGATAGATCTCCAGAAGTTGCTGATTCAGAAGCACCTACCACAGAGAATCAGACTCAAGCAACAAGTTCCAACTCTGAGGAAAATGTCCACGAGGAGGAAAATGAAGAAACTGAGCCTGTTCCCCCATTAGGTGAAATAGGATCTAACTTAGGAGATAATCTAAGGGTTGATGAGATAGAGACCTCTAGGATCAACAAGAACCATCCTATGGAAAGCATCATAGGAAATCCTAACGAGTGTGTGAGGACTAGGAGTAGTGTAAATAACAACACTGTGCTGTTGTCGATGATAAACGACTCCGAGGCATATCACACATGTCTCTATTCTTGTTTCATATCGCAAGTAGAGCCTAAGAATGTGCAAATGGCACTCAAGGATAACTCCTGGGTTGAAGCGATGTAGGAAAAACTTTCGCAGTTTAGGAAACTAGAAGTGTGGGAGTTAGTTCCATTACCTCGAGGGGAAGTTGCCATAGGAACCAAATGGGTTTTTAAGTGCAAAAGAGACGATCGGGGTATAGTCACGCGCAACAAGGCTAGGTTAGTTGTAAAGGGTTTCAATCAAGAGGAGGGAATCGATTACAACGAGGTATTTGCACCAGTAGCAAGGTTGGAAGCCATTAGGTTGTTTCTAGCTTTTGCCTCCTTCAAGGGCTTTAAGGTATATCAATTAGATGTTAAGAGTGCTTTCCTATATGGGAAAGTGAAGGAGTTGGTGTATGTAGAACAACCGCCCGGATTTACAGATCCAAAATATCCTGATAGAGTATATCGTTTAGATAAGGCTCTATATGGATTGCATCAGGCACCAAGGGCGTGGTATGAGACTCTATCCAACCATTTATTAGAGAACGGGTTTGAAAGGGGTAGGTTAGATAGTACTCTGTTTGTTAAAAGGAAGGGAGAACACTTTATCTTGGTACAAGTGTACGTCGATGATATCATATTTGGATCATCAGACGAACAGATGTGCAAAGATTTCGAGAAGGTGATGAAGTCTAAGTTCGAGATGAGTGCTATGGGAGAGTTAAATTTCTTTTTGGGGTTACCAGTTGACCAGAAGAAGGAAGGGATGTTTATCCATCAGACGAAGTATGTCTATGACATATTGGAGCGTTTTGGGATGGAAGGAACAAAGTTGACTGCCCATTTCAGCACGCCGATTCAAGTGAATCATAATCTCGGACCGGGTACTGAAAGTGATACCGATGTGGATCCGACTTTATATCGGGCCATGATTGGATCACTTATGTATTTAACTGCTTCAAGACCTGATATCATGTTTGCTGTGTGTATTTGTGCTAGGTTTCAAGCTAATCCGAAGGAGTTGCACATGAAAGCTGTGAAGCGGATTCTACGATACCTCAAGTCGAAACCGAAGCTGGGACTTTGTTATCACGCGGAGGGCGATCTAGAGTTGGAGGCGTTCACGGATTCTGACTACGGAGGATGCAGCTTGACGCGCAAATCAACAACTGGAGGTTGTCAGTTCCTAGGAGGGAGATTGGTATCCTGGCAATGCAAGAAACAAACATCGGTAGTCGTGTCAACGTGCGAGGCCGAGTATGTTGCTGCTCACAGGTTCTGTGGATACAACAACAATTGCGGGATTACGGTTTGGCTTACACTTAAACTCCAATTAGGATAGACAATCAATCTACAATTGCTATAATGAATTCTAGTTTAACACAACAAAACAAAGCACATAGACATTAGGCATCATTTTATTCGTGATTGTGCTGAAAAGAACTTAATCAAATTGGTAAAAGTGGCAACAGAAGATAATAATGCAGATTTATTTACCAAAGCATTTGATAAGTCACGGTTTGAGTATTTAATTCAACTGAATGGAATGTGCAACCCAGAGTAATTTGACCTTAGTAGTAGTAGTTTATTTTCTTTTATAGTCATAGTATTTCTTTCTTTATAGTAGTCTGCTAATTTAGGAAAGTTTCTATTTTTAGTAAGTTTCTATTTTTAGTAGGTTAGTAGGTTATATTATTTTATTGCTATTTTTTATGAAAAATAAAAGAAAAAAAGAGAGAAAATCATAAAAATACAAAAAAAAGAGAATATCAGAAATCGAGTTAAGTCTTAGATGTATAGGTTCAAAGTGACGAAAATTAGCATAGTCGTTACAAACTCTAAGTGGTTAGGCTTTCACACATAATGCAACTAAATTCTAAGTGTTATACTTTACTTTAGTTTGATGTGTTGGTAGGCATAATACATATAGGGAATCTCAAGGCTAATAAAATATTCTAGAAAAAGTCAAGTGTGTCACTAACTTAGATGTATGACCAATCGGTCTTAATTTTTATGTACAAGACATACAAACTTTGAGTCTAAATGAGGTATGCAAACTTTCTGGGGATGTATGGAAACATCAATTACATCTTAAAATGGAAAGAATAGAAAAATCATACAAAATTGAGAGTCGAAAACATGTAACTCTGTTGTACGTAAGTACAGACCTGTTGCCTCTGTTTAGATTCGGGTTGGCAAGATATGTCGCTTTATTGTACGTCAGTACAGACCTGTCACCGCTGTCTTGCTAACTTTAAGAATAAACCTTAAGTCAAACTAAGACACCTTGTTGTATGAAAATACAGACCTGTGTCCGATGTTTGTCTTTTAAAGAAAGTTTGCAAATACCAACAAGTTAGAATCTTTGTCTGTGTGCCTTGATCATAAAAGTATGTCTATGTATGAGTCACGTAAGATAATTTCATGATAAATAAAAATGCCAAGGGATATCCCGAAATGTAGAATGTTTAAAGGGGTAAAATACCAACAATCGGCTAAATGAGTATGTCACGACAAACAATCAAAGGAATCAAAAATTCCTAAGTGTGAAAGTTTAAGTACTGAAAGTGAGTAGCAGACATCGCTATCTGATTGAACCTTTCTTAGACTATACTCATCAAAAATATTTTGTTTAAGAGTTTAGCATAGGTTGTTAATTTTAATAAGTTTAGCGTAAGTCTTATTTTAAAATTTTTTATTTTTTTTACTTATCTTATTTTATTTTATTTTACCTTAGTTTACTTTTTTTTTTTTTTACTTAGGAAAAAGGTCAAAAATTACTGAGGGTGCATTCATAGTTGGATAAAATAAACATTGCGTGAAATATCTTGTGGTTAGGGTAAAAGATTTGGCATAGTTTATCTTGTTACACAATACCGTAGAAAAAAATTGAAAAAGTTGAAGTTATTTCAAAATTTTTCTAAGTGTTTTTGTGTTATTCGAGTTTAGGACAGACTCGAAAATGAAGTTTCGAATCTGTCAGTAGATTCGAGTCTGGCCATAGATTCGAAGGTAGGTGTTATAAATAGGTAACAGTTCTTGTCATAACTCCTATCTGTTTTCGAATCTACTTCCTCGAATATATCTTGGCGACCTCGAATCTACCGACTTTCACAAAAAACGACAATTTGTCGAGTCTCTTGCCTTAGTGTTCAATTCTACAGATACTTCTAGGTACAAACAAATGGATTGTACAAGATTCATGTATTATACATCATTTTAGGAAAAATCATCGATTTTTGAAGGTTTAAGGGTCGAAATCGGGTTTTTACAAAATTACCAAGTTTGGACCGATAAATAGTCAAATTAATTGCACATATCTGTGATTAGAAACTAGTTGGACTAATGTATGTGATTTCCTAAGTTCAAAATGGTTAAAATCATGTTTTTTTGTTGAAGCCTTGGCCGACGAGTATTCGAATCTGTTCATGGACTTTCTCGAGTCTACTGACAAACTAGAGAAGACCATGATATTCGAATCTGTCATCAAACTCGAAAAAGGACTTATTCGAATCTGTATTTTAGTGGAATTATTTAATTTAAATTTTATTAAACTTGTAAAAATTCTTTTGTATTGGATTTTGTACTTAATCAAGTTCAAAATAAAACAAATTTGAATTTAGGCAAGTTTATTAATTTTTAATCATTCTAACAGTTTATTTATTGTGCAGATATGGCTGTTCGTGCATTCGTTCCAAAGCATAATATGGTCATTCCCTATGATCATCATATCTCGGAAGCGCAGGGATTTCGTCAAATGATGGATTTTCTTGTTGAATCTACGATAGCTTTTGCCTTATCCCATAACATTCAGATTGTAATTCCATATGTTCGTCAATTTTATGAGCATCTTCAGGTAGACTGCTCGGTCACCCCGACAGTGCTAAGAACTCGAATAGCTGGACAACCACTAGTGTTTTCGGCGGATATGCTGCGTCAGGTGTTGCAGCTGGGTTCGCAGGAAGAGGAGTCTGGACCTATCGACTTTCCTCTGAGTATTAGGCAAGCGGCCTTTCAGAGAATGGGTTATAGTCTGGATCTGACGAAGGTTTCTTATATGAAGAGCGGGCTAATCGGCCAATGGAGGTTTTTGGCTCACGTCTTTATGGTCTGCTTTGCAGCAAAGAAAGTCGGTTTTGACTACATAGTCTCGAAGATCCAGTCTGGGATAATCGCGTTAGTGTATAATCGGCCGTTCAGTTTTTCGGAAATGTTTTTCTCCGAATTTGTTCATCAAATCACCGCTCCAGAAAACCAACAATGTATCCACGGTTCATAATGATGCTTATCAGGCATTTCTTGCCGAATCTGCCTCAGTCGAATGAGATTCAAAGCGTAGCTGTAATGGATAACAGGATCTTTGCTGATTGTTCCTCGCACAGAGGAAGATTGGTTGTTCCAGTTGAGCGTCCGTTGTTTGGAGCTATTTTGGATAGGAATTCTGAAGCCCCAGATATTGCCAACTGGGCAGAGGAAGTTGAAGTTCAAGCTAGGCAGCCTCCGCAACAACAAAGACAACAACCGAGAGCACAGCCTCAAAGGAGAAGGCAGAGAGCCACTGCGAGTCAAACACAGGCAACCAGGCCTTCGACCAGTCATCAACCAGTGGTACAGGAAGCAGGGCCTTCAAGTGCCGTTCCAGAATCCGAGGAAATAGCCCAAACGTTAGAAGAAATTTGGGCGTCTGGACCTCATGCCAATGAGGAAATAGCTGCAGCGTTAGTGGGAGAATTACTTGAGCCTCCAGAAGGAGAAGAAGATGTGTTGAGAGATGTCGAAGAATATGAGCCAGAGCAGACTGGTAATGTTTTGTCATCATCAGCTACAGAATCAGAAGAGATGGAGGAGTTCGAAGTTGAAGCTCCAGAATCAGTGTCTACAGAACCTCATGTTCAGATTGGAACGTATGGATCTAGGTTAGTAGTCAATGAAGATGCTTCGAGGAGGAGAGTATCACGAGAATCTGATGATTCTGATTTTGAAGAGGAGGAAGTTGCACAATTAGTGACGAGGCAACGGGCCAAGCGTCATAGGTTTATGCAAGGATCATCTTCAGCATCTGAAGCACAACCAGAAATTCCCCAACATCAGGAACCTCAGACCACCATTCCACCACCACCACCACCTCGCGATGAACCATATATTCCATCGCCAATCGTTCCTACACCTATACAATCCATTCCATCAACCTCATCCACATATGCTGAAAATCAAAGGTTTATGCGCTTAAAAGATAGAGTAGACTTCCAGGAAATCCAAATCTTTGGGCTAACTACTGCAATCGGTGAGCTTCAGAAGCATAACGCAAATATTGATAAAGAGAATGCCGATTTGAAGAAGATTGTAGAAAAGGTTCAGGAAGAGAACACAGAGCTCAAAACCTTTGTTGCAGATCAGTCAGAAGAGATCCGATCGATGCGGTCCCTCCTTGAGCAGCTAATGAAAAATCTAAAAGCTCAGGGGGAGACAAGTTGTAGGGATCCTGAAGAGCAGCGTAGGGATGTAGATGACGAAGGCAATGATCCCGATGCACCTAATGAGAATGAGCCAGTAGATTTTCCTGCTGCTCAGGCTACACAAGTTCAGGGGGAGCCCAGTCAAGTTGAAACCAATGGAAGTGAGGTTAGTCCTTCAAAGATCACAGAATCTGAGATACATGACATGATTGAGGCACTAATGGATATTAATGAAGAGCCATTAGAGCTAAATTATGATTTTGAAGATGATGTGGAGGACTTGGAAGAAGGTGAGTTCGTGCCTGAAGATATTGTTGACTGGAGATCTGATGATGAGGTTTTGGCTGATGAGGACGATGAAGCTGATGAGATTGTCGTTCAACAGAATCCTATCACAGATACATACACTACAGCTGAAGAAAATTCGATAGACATTGAGGCATTTAAAGATGTTTTTAATGTTGAATCTGAGAGAGAAAATCCGGAAAGGGAACTGTCGAATGATGAGAAAAGGCAGCTATGGTTTAGAAAGGAGGAGGAAAGATCTGAACTAGCTGTGAAAAAGAAGATAAGAGTGCCAAGTTCAGGAAACTACTCCGGAGGCATTCTTAGCTGGTTTTTCGACAGAGAGTTACAACTCTTCGTGCTAAAAAGACGAGATGGGCTGCAATATCTAAAGAGAAAGCTAAAAGGGTTTAATTCTCTGCCCAAATGCGAGGTCAAAGAACTGGCATGGAAAAATCTGATAAACCTAGGAGATGACCAATATGCTGAAGTGATTGCTCGTATCATAAGAAAAGAAGGTCGATCTGGAAGGTTTGAGAGAATTAAACCAAGGGAAGGAAAGAGAGTCATGGATGAATCGAGGATATATCCATTGACTGGTAAGCCATGGATGAAGATGGTCTACAAGCCAGTCCGCTGTCTGAAGAAAGTTCCGTTGAAAACAATGCCACAAGATGTTCTTGCGAACTTGAAATGGTGGTACGTTGACAACGAATCAGCAGAGGCAGTCATGGAAGATCATGAAGACAAGGTAATTTTGAAAGTATATGATCCTTTGCATCTTGTAAACCTATCTCAAAGTGACTTGCAGAAGCTTAATGAACAACCTATCTATTACCATGAAGGTTGGAAATCAGAAGGCAAGAAGTATGAAAAGGTAGTCAAGGTGTGTATAGAAAAAGGTTTGTATGCTAGCAGCAATTTAAATAAATAAACAAAGTTCTTAAGTCAAATGTGTGAATTGTTAGAAGCTATCGTCAAGGGGGAGTCTGTTGGTACACCTTGTGTGTCGATAGCAGTCTAAGTGATCCTACATTGTGATTTTAGCAAGTGTTTGTTATATATGTTTATATATGGTTGATATTTATTATCGTTTGTATGTTTGAACATGATGTAACATATTACAAGAAGTTCAAACATATAGTTCAAAGATAAAAACAATCATAAGGTAATAGCATAAGTTTCAACACTTAGTTGTTTATGTGTGAAGGTAAATTCGAAATTATCTAAGGCTAGGATTCGAATCTAGTTAGATTCGAATGAGCCTCTTTATAGATTCGAATGTATCCGCGTAGGCAGATTCGAGAGTGTCAATGTGGACAAACTCGAATGGGCCTTGGGCCGGATTCGAGTTTGGCCCATAACAGACTCGAATCAGCCTCTATAATTAGGGATAGACTCGATTAGTTATCAGACTTTTTGCAGAATTCGTCAGTAATTAAGAATTAAGCGATCTCGAGTTTATCATCAGTGTTAGTGCCGTTTCGGAGAGAATCAGTTCGTAGGATCGTTCGTGTGTCATTCGTTCAGCCTCTGATAGTCTCCGTGTTTCTGATTGAGAGTTGTTTCCGTCTACCCCTTAACGAGGATTCCGCACTCGTTGACGGTTCCGCGTCTAGATAGATCTGTAGTTAGTAGACCTTACACATCTGCTGCTGCTTGTTCTTTGATTATTTAATTGTATGTTAGGAACGTATGATAGACACTGCTGAAACAGGACAACTGATGCAGCATGTTCCTTGATTACGTTCATTGCTCAGAACCGCTGTGAGTGACAGATTGCATTACTTACTTGCATATGTTTCGGTACATATTGGTGATTGTTACTGACTTGTATGGAAACATCTGCTGCTGCTTCTTCCTTGATTACTTAATTGCATATTAGGAACGTATGATAGACACTGCTGAAACTGGACAACTGCTGCTGCATGTTCCTTGATTACTTGCATTGCTCAAGACCGCTGCGAGTGACAGATTGCATTACTTACTTGCACATGTTTCGGTACATATTGGTGATTGTTACTTACTTGTATGGAAACATATGCTGCTGCCAGTTCCTTAATTACTTAATTGGTATGTTAGGAACGTTTGATAGACACTGCTGAAACTGGACAACTGCTGCTGCATGTTCCTTGATTACTTGCATTGCTCAGGACCGCTGTGAGTGACAGATTGCATTACTTACTTGCATATGTTTCGGTACTTATTGGTGATTGTTTACCGACTTGTATGGAAACATCTGCCTCTGCTTGTTCCTTGATTACTTAATTGTATGTTAGGAACGTATAATAGACACTGTTGAAACTGGACAACTTCTGCTGCATGTTCCTTGATTACTTGCATCGCTCAGGACCGCTCTGAGTGACAGATTGCATTACTTACTTGCATATGTTTCGGTACATATTGGTGATTGTTACTGACTTGTATGGAAACATCTGCTGTTGCTTGTTCCTTGATTACTTAATTGTATGTTAGGAACGTATGATAGACACTGCTGAAACTGGACAACTACTGTTGCATGTTCCTTGATTACTAGCATTGCCCAGGACCGCTGTGAGTGACAGATTGCATTACTTACTTGCATATGTTTTGGTACTTACTAGTGATTATTACTGACTTATATGGAAACATATGCTGCTACTTGTTTCTTGATTACTTAAATATATGTTAGGAACGTATGATAGACACTGCTGAAACTGGACAACAGTGCTGCTGCACGTTCCTTGATTACTTGCATTGCTCAGGACCGCTGCGAGTGACAGATTGCATTACTTACTTGCATATGTTTCGGTACTTATTAGTTTTTGTTTCTGACTTGTATGGAATCATCTGCTGCTGCCTGTTCCTTGATTACTTAATTGTATGTTAGGAACGTATGATAGACACTGTTGAAACTGGACAACTGCTGCTGCATGTTCCTTGATTACTTGCATTGCTCAGGACCGCTGGGAGTGACAGATTGCATTACTTACTTGCATATGTTTCGGTACATATTGGTGATTGTTACTGGCTTGTATGGAAACATATGCTGCTCCTTGTTCCTTGATTACTTAATTGTATGTTAGGAACGTCTGATAGACACTGCTGAAACTGGACAACTGCTGCAGCATGTTCCTTGATTACTTGCATTGCTCAGGACCGCTGTGAGTGACAGATTGCATTACTTACTTGCATATGTTTAGGTACCTACTGGTGATTATTACTGACTTATATGGAAACATCTGTTGCTGCTTGTTTATTGATTAATTAATTATATGTAAGGAACTTATGATATACACTGCTGAAACTAGACAACTGCTGCTGCATGTTCCTTGATTACTTGCATTGCTCAGGACCGTTGCGAGTGACAGATTGCATTACTAACTTGCATATGTTTTGGTACTTATTGGTGATTGTTTTTGACTTGTATGGAAACATCTGCTGCTCCTTGTTCCTTGATTACTTAATTGTATGTTAAGAAACGTATGATAGACACTGCTGAAACTGGACAAATGCTGCTGCATGTTCCTTGATTACTTGCATTGCTCAGGACCGCTGTGAGTGACAGATTGCATTACGTACTTGCATATGTTTCGGTACTTACAGGTGATTAATACTGACCTATATGGAAACATCTGCTGCTGCTTGTTTCTTGATTACTTAATTATATGTTAGGAACGTATGATAGACACTGCTGAAACTGGACAACTGCTGCTGCATGTTCCATGATTACTTGCATTGCTCAGGACCTCTGCGAGTGACAGATTGCATTACTTACTTGCATATGTTTCGGTACATATTGGTGATTGTTACTAACTTGTATGGAAACATCTGCTGCATCCAGTTCCTTGATTACTTAATTGGTATGTTAGGACGTATGATAGACACTGCTGAAACTGGACAACTGCTCCGGCATGTTCCTTGATTACTTGCATTGCTCAGGACCGCTGTGAGTGACAGATTGCATTATTTACTTGCATATGTTTTGGTACTTATTGGTGATTGTTTACCGACTTGTATGGAAACATCTGCCTCTGCTTGTTCCTTGATTACTTAATTGTATGCTAGGAACGTATAATAGACACTGTTGAAACTGGACAACTGCTGATGCATGTTCCTTGATTACTTGCATTGCTCAGGACCGCTGTGAGTGACAGATTGCATTACTTACTTGCATATGTTTCGGTACTTATTTGTGATTCTTACTGACTTGTATAGAAACATCTGTTGCTGCTTGTTTCTTGATTACTTAATTGTATGTTAGGAACATATGATAGACACTACTGAAACTGGACAACTGCTGCTGCATTTTCCTTGATTACTTGCATTGCTCACGACCGCTGTGAGTGACAGATTGCATTACTTACTTGCATATGTTTTGGTACTTACTAGTGATTATTACTGACTTATATGGAAACATATGCTGCTGCTTGTTTCTTGATTACTTAAATATATGTTAGGAACGTATGATAGACACTGCTGAAACTGGACAATAGTGCTGCTGCACGTTCCTTGATTACTTGCATTGCTCAGGACCGCTGCGAGTGACAGATTGCATTACTTACTTGCAGATGTTTCGGTACTTATTAGTGATTGTTTCTGACTTGTATGGAATCATCTGCTTCTGCCTGTTCCTTGATTACTTAATTGTATGTTTGGAACGTATGATAGACACTGTTGAAACTGGACAACTGCTGCTGCATGTTCCTTGATTACTTGCATTGCTCAGGACCGCTGTGAGTGACAAATTGCATTACTTACTTGCATATGTTTCGGTACATATTGGTGATTGTTAATGACTTGTATGGAAACATATGCTGCTCCTTGTTCCTTGATTACTTAATTGTATGTTAGGAACGTCTGATAGACACTGCTGAAACTGGACAACTGCTGCAGCATGTTCCTTGATTACTTGCATTGCTCAGGACCGCTGTGAGTGACAGATTGCGTTACTTACATGCATATGTTTAGGTACTTACTGGTGATTGTTTACCGACTTGTATGGAAACATCTGCCTCTACTTGTTCCTTGATTACTTAATTATATGTTAGGAACTTATGATAGACACTGCTGAAACTGGACAACTGCTGCTGCACCTTCCTTGATTACTTGCATTGCTCAGGACCGTTGCGAGTGACAGATTGCATTACTAACTTGCATATGTTTCGGTACTTATTGGTGATTGTTTTTTACTTGTATGGAAACATCTGCTGCTCCTTGTTCCTTGATTACTTAATTGTATGTTAAGAACGTATGATAGACACTGCTGAAACTGGACAACTGCTGCTGCATGTTCCTTGATTACTTGCATTGCTCAGGACCACTGTGAGTGACAGACTGCATTACGTACTTGCATATGTTTCGGTACTTACAAGTGATTAATACTGACCTATATGGAAACATCTGCTGCTGCTTGTTTCTTGATTACTTAATTATATGTTAGGAACGTATGATAGACACTGCTGAAACTGGACAACTGCTGCTGCATGTTCCATGATTACTTGCATTGCTCAGGACCTCTGCGAGTGACAGATTGCATTACTTACTTGCATATGTTTCGGTACATATTGGTGATTGTTACTAACTTGTATGGAAACATCTGCTGCTGCCAGTTCCTTGATTACTTAATTGGTATGTTAGGAACGTATGATAGACACTGCTGAAACTGGACAACTGCTGCGGCATGTTCCTTGATTACTTGCATTGCTCAGGACCGCTGTGAGTGATAGATTGCATTACTTACTTGCATATGTTTCGGTACTTATTGGTGACTGTTTACCGACTTGTATGGAAACATCTGCCTCTGCTTGTTCCTTGATTATTTAATTGTATGTTAGGAACGTATAATAGACACTGTTGAAACTGGACAACTACTGCTGCATGTTCCTTGATTACTTGCATTGCTCAGGACCGCTCTGAGTGACAGATTGCATTACTTACTTGCATATGTTTCGGTACATATTGGTGATTGTTACTGACTTGTATGGAAACATCTGTTGTTGCTTGTTCCTTGATTACTTAATTGTATGTTAGGAACGTATGATAGACACTACTGAAACTGGACAACTACTGATGCATGTTCCTTGATTACTTGCATTGCTCAGGACCGCTGTGAGTGACAGATTGCATTACTTACTTGCATATGTTTCGGTACTTTTTTGTGATTATTACTGACTTGTATGGAAACATCTGCTGCTGCTTGTTTCTTGATTACTTAATTGCATGTTAGGAACATATGATAGACACTACTGAAACTGGACAACTGCTGCTGCATGTTCCTTGATTACTGGCATTGCTCACGACCGCTGTGAGTGACAGATTGCATTACTTACTTGCATGTGTTTCGGTACTTATTGGTCATTGTTACTGACTTGTATGGAAACATCTGCTGCTCCTTGTTCCTTGATTACTTAATTGTATGTTAGGAACGTATGATAGGCATTGCTGAAACTGGACAACTGCTATTGCATGTTCCTTAATTACTTGCATTGCTCAGGACCGCTCTAAGGGACAGATTGCATTACTTGCATATGTTTCAGTACTTGTTGGTGATTGTTACTTACTTGTTTGGAAACATTTGCTGCTGCTTGTTCTTCGATTACTTGATTGTATGTTAGGAACGTATGACAGACACTGGTGAAACTGGACAACTGCTGCAGCATGTTCGTTAACTACTTGCATTGATGAGGACCGCCGTGAGTGACAGATTGCATTACTTACTTGCATATGTTTCGGTACTTACTGGTGATTATTACTTACTTGTTTGGAAACATCTGCTGCTGCTTGTTTCTTGATTACTTAATTATATGTTAGGAACGTATGATAGACACTGCTGAAACTGGACAACTGCTGCTGCATGTTCCTTGATTACTTGCATTGCTCAGGACCGCTGCGAGTGACAGATTGCATTACTTACATGCATATGTTTCGGTTCATATTGGTGATTGTTACTAACTTGTATGGAAACATCTGCTGCTGCCAGTTCCTTGATTACTTCATTGGTATGTTAGGAACGTATGATAGACACTGCTGAAACTGGACAACTGCTGCTGCATGTTCCTTGATTACTTGCATTGCTCAGGACCGCTGCGAGTGACAGATTGCATTACTTACTTGCATATGTTTCGGTACATATTGGTGATTGTTACTAACTTGTATGGAAACATCTGCTGCTGCCAGTTCCGTGATTACTTCATTGGTATGTTAGGAACGTATGATAGACACTGCTGAAACTGGACAACTGCTGCTGCATGTTCCTTGATTACTTGCATTGCTCAGGACCGCTGTGAGTGACAGATTGCATTACCTACTTGCATATGTTTCGGTACTTATTGGTGATTGTTTACCGACTTGTATGGAAACATCTACCTCTGCTTGTTCCTTGATTATTTAATTGTACGTTAGGAACGTATAATAAACACTGTTGAAACTGGACAACTGCTGCTGCATGTTCCTTGATTACTTGCATTGCTCAGGACCGCTCTGAGTGACAGATTGCATTACTTACTTGCATATGTTTCGGTACATATTGGTGATTGTTACTGACTTGTATGGAAACATCTGTTGTTGCTTGTTCCTTGATTACTTAATTGTATGTTAGGAACGTATGATAGACACTACTGAAACTGGACAACTACTGATGCGTGTTCCTTGATTACTAGCATTGCTCAGGACCGCTGTGAGTGACAGATTGCATTACTTACTTGCATATGTTTCGGTACTTATTTGTGATTATTACTGACTTGTATGGAAACATCTGCTGCTGCTTGTACTCTTATTCCACCAAACAGAGTAATCAGATTCTATTCATGAGATACCGATTTTTATTAGCCCTTATTCTAAACTATTTATCCACTTGTACTCTTAACGGCTTAGCTCCTTAGTTTTCCTCAGGTGATAACGAATTTTCACGGTTGCCATTACTTATTAGTTCCATCCAACGGTACTACTTCGTATTCGACTCTTTCTGGTTCAAGACGTGTTGGAGGCTCTTAGGGTCCGTGAGTGTAATACACTTCTTACCGTACAACTAATGTCTTCAAGTCTTAAGGGTAAAGACTACTGTTCCAAGATCTAGATCATGCGTTGTGTAATTCACCTCGTGACCCTTAAGTTTTCATGAAGTATAAGCTATGACCTTATCTTTCTATATAAGCCCATTGTGTGAAGCGTCACAGTAATCTATAAATTTCTCGTTCCTCTTAAGTATGGACAAAATAGGTGCGCTGCACAGTTTGTGCTTTAATAACTGGAATGATGTCTCCTGATCCTTGCTCCAATCATACTTAATGTCTTTTCGGGTCAGTTTTGTTAGAGTTCTGGTGGTCTTTGAGAAAATTGCTTATAATAAGTGGCAAGTCTTAAGGACTGTCGTATCTCTATGGGGGTTCTAAGAGTTGACCAATTCCTGATAGCCTTGATCTTTGCGGGGTCGACTTGGATTCCTTTACTATTGTTCACGTGACCGGGGGATTTCACCTCTCCTAACCAAAAGTCAAATTTAGAAAGCTTAGCATATAGTTGTTCTTTCTCCGATAATTCCAGAATCAGTCTTAAATGTTGCTCATGCTCCTTCTCGTTTCGTGAGTAGATTAAAAGTCATTCATGAATACAATCACGAATTTGTCTAAATAAGGTTTGCACACCCGATGAGGTCCATGAGTACCGTTGGGGACACTGGTTAATCCAAACGGCATTAATAGGAATTTATGATGACCGAAACGGAATCTGAAAGCTGTCTTTGGAATATCTTTCTTGTGAACTCTAACCTGATGATAACCAGACCTAAGGACGATCTTCGAATAGAAGCTTAATTCTTGGAGTTTTGTCAAACAAGTCATTGATCCTTGGAAGTGGGTATTGGTTCTTTTAGCTTATTTAATTTCTCGGTAATTGATGCACATCCCGAAAGTTCCATCCTTCTCCATTATGAACAAAACTGGAGCTCCTCCAAAGCCAGGAACTCGGTTTGATAGGCCCTTTATCTAAGAGCTCCTATAGTTGGTTGGACGATTCTTACACTATTGATGGGGCTAATCGGCATGGTGCTCGAGCCACTGGTACCGCACCTGATACTAGGCCTATTTTTGAATTTGACTTGCCTCGATGTTGGGAGTTCAGGTAAGTGTTCTGGAAAAACTTTGGGGTAACCATAAATAATAAGAATATTTTCGAGCCGCTTTCCCTTTGGCTCCCTCTCTATCAACACTTCAGGGTCCTAATGCTAGAGATGATGCTTACTTTGGTATTTCTTGCTTTGCGTTGGACGGTAAGGACCTTCTTATTGGCTAAAGGTATATGAACTATGTTCTTGTTGCATACTATTTCCACACGATTTTCGATAGCCAATCCATGCCTATGACCACGTAAACACTTCCCAGTTTGATGGGTATCATGTCTGTTTCAAAGAGTCGGCCTACTAATTCTAAGGAGCATCCTCGACTTATATTATTTGTCTTAAGCGTCTCACTGTCATCAACCTCAATAGCATAAGTAGCATTTAATGGAATTTATCTGCTTAGTGAACTTAGTGGATATAAAGCTCCTATCAGCACCAGTATCAAATAGTAGAAATGCATAAGTGGTATCTAATGGGGTAAGAGGATAAGTCTACGGGTTTGAAATTTCTTAGGCAGATAGTCACAACTTTATCTTTTCCTACGCAGAGTTGTAGTTAAAACTTAATTCCTCATAAAAGTTCTTGATACTTAATCTTTGTATATGATATGGTCAGAATTTTCTAAATTCTTAAGCCTTATTTACCTAAGATATATCAGATAGTAAAGCCTAGAGAAATACTATAAAGAGATGCCTCCGGGGTTTCCTCGTACTCCAGAGCGTTAAGTCGTTGGGTTAGTTCTACATTACTGGCTTTGCGCTCTGCTAGGCGTTGACATAATTTGTCTATTCCGTCTTTGTTGAATCGCCTGGGTATTCTGGTTGGCCTAAGGTTTATTGGGGGTTTGCATTGCCTCCTACCTAACCCTTGCAAGGATCTCACCGACCTCTCGGTGGATTTTGTCGAAATTGGGGGTCGTGTCTGGCGGCCCTTGCCACCAACAGAGGCATCGTTTGTTACGTAGGTTTCTGGGTATGTGTCGGCACTTGAGGAGAAGATGGTGTTTCTATCTGGCTTGGGATCCCTTCCTTGTTTCTCCACTCTTAGAGAATGTGAGGCATCCATCCCCACTGTCTTACGTTCGCCTGTTACTACTGCGGCGGGCTTGGCTGATGGGCAGGTATCGGGATAGACTCCCGTTGAGCTAGTCACACCCTTTCCCTAGGGGTGAATTTCGACATGTTATTGTCATCAGGGTCCATATATGTGTTCATAGTTCTTGAAGAAAGTTTAGTTTTTGTAACAGTTATAGTCTAGGTACTAATGCAACCTAGTTCACTATAACTATGGCTCTGATACCAATCTGTCACACCCTGCTACCTTGGTTGGTAGCGAGTCGTGACGAGTGCGGAAGCGTAACCATAATTATAACGAACGACCACTAAATGGACGTTTTCGAAATAATACATCATTAAAACTTAAGAATGTAATAATGTTTTACAAAATGAAAGAAATGAGGTTCGCGTAATACAGAGATTTTAATACATAATTAATGCGTCCAAAAATAATGCAGTCAAATCTCCGTTAGTTTCGAAATATGCATGCGACTCCATGAAATGCGGAAGCTTGAAAGTTTGGTGGATTCAAAGGCGCACTTGCCTTAATTACCTGAAAATACATGCTAAAATACGTCAACAAAAAAATTGTTGGTGAGTTCCTAGGTTTACACGAAAAGACTAGTTGTATGGACATTATCAGATGCGTTGAATTTATAAAAATCATAAATTCCATGAGATGTATTACGTAAACCATCATGTCACCGAAGCTTAATTAGAATGAGTTTTGCCCCGAGCAGTATTCCCAAAATACCGTGTGTTGAATATATATGCACCCGCTGTTAGCTAAACCACTAACCCGAGTGGGGGACATGACTCCCAATAGATCTATTCACAATATATTCGCGCTTGCAAACAAATGCAACTAACGATTTCATGATATAAGGGCGGAGATTCTCATACGTAATACATAATAGAATCGAGAAGTTTTCGTGTCCATATAAAAACGAAGCATGTATTTCATCCCAAAACATAATAATGTGAAAAATGGGACTATGAAGACTCACCGGAATTGCGATGGCAAAATATGCGCAAAAATGCAAATGTGCGTTGTTTGATGGGTGATGAAACCGGAGGTGTTTAACCGAGTCCTAATTGATAATAAGGACTTAATATCACTAATATATGATAATAGGTATATTTATAGATTTTTATGTCTTAAATCACCCAACATTACAAGTTTAAAAATAAGATTTGCTTAAAACGTCAAGTTTATATATATATATATAATTTTCCAGCTTTTTCGGAGGTTTTTCGGCCTACTTTGAGGCTGTTTTTGACCAAGCTCCAAAATGTTTTAGACTTTGGTTTTCTAGGACATTAAACTACTATATACAAAGGATTTTTAGAATCAAGAACGGCCATTTTTCGAGTTGTTTAGGTTGGTGAAAAAGCTCGTTAAAAACACTATGTTGGCCATTTTTGAGCTGTCAAACTTTCGGTTTCCCAAATAATTTCTGGAGGTCTTAAACTTCAAAATAAATTATGAAAACTTACAGATCTATAGTTAAGACATAGATCTAACTTTTGAGACAAGAATCAACTCATTTCGTTGAGTTATGAATTAGTTATGATTTTTCAAAGTTGATATAAATTTTCTGCCGAAAATCCGTAGTTTATAAACTTAAAACAACTTATGATTCTTGTTGTTTATTCAAAGACTACTTGTATAAAAGTTATAAAAGTTATATAACACACATATAACACATGTTTTCATAATATTAACATGTTTATAATGTGTTCATATATTCATATGCACATTTAAAGAAACAACTTAAAAATAAAAACTAGAAACGTATAAACTTGAGTTTTTATGTAACTTGTTGTTGTTGGTGATTATATATATTATGCAAGACTTATATAAACATAAATGTATGATGAAATAAGTTAGTATTTACTTACTTTGATGTATTTGGAAGATGATTTTGAGTAGAGATTGAAATTCTTGCAAGGTATGCACCAAAACTCTTGAAGAACACCAAGAACACTTTGAAGAACACTTGAATGAAGAATTTTTGTGGTGTGTGTATATGAGGGCCGGCTTCTTAAGGAGAGAAAAGAGAGGTTTTTGTGTGTTTAAAATGAATGAAAGACTTCCCTATTTATAGAGAAATTTTTGGTCTTTCAAATGATGAAAGGCATGGGAGACAAAAGTTGAGTGCACTTTTTAACAAAATGATGGTGTTTAAAGTAATATTATTTAATTAAAAGTCAACTTCTAATTTGGCACATGTCTAAGGCCTTGAGGCCGGCCATATACATGTTGTATACATGTATTTATATTTTTTTTTTGTATAAATGTATTTAGAAATGTATTATTGTATTTCCCTTTTCTTGTAATTTTATAAATACTTATGGATGCATTGTTTTAATGAATTGTTTTAGTTTTGCATAATTAATGTTAAGTAATTGTATTAGTGTATGATTAGTGTCACTAATCATAATTTAGTTATGTACTTAGTTGAATTAATCCCTCATATCGTAATTCGATCGGATTAATTGATTTCCCGATTCATTGCACCGATGAATTTGATTCTAATTGAGTTGAATTTCTTCATGAGCCTTGTTAATCATTTTGATTGATTTATAATGACCACTGATTAGGTTATAATTGGCCATTAAATACTAATTAAGTCGTAGTTGCTAACCTGGTTTAATGCCGGATGTTACAGTCTCTCCCTGTTAAGGGAATTTCGTCCCGAAATTTGATCCTGTTTCCTCAAGGGTATTGTCACTTAAGAGTAGATGAGAGTATCTTTGCTTAAACTGGCCTTTGCATGCCTAAGTGAATTGTGGTCCATGTCTAGAATTCCATCTGACCTTGAGGATGGGTATACAACTGTGCTTCAATCCTTTGACCTTACGGTCCATGATTTCAACTGGCTCTTTGATGATGCGAAGTTTATCAGTTAGTTGGACCTCTTCCAAGGGGGTAACAAGTGTCTCCTCTAACAAACACTTCTTCTTATTCGATACATGGAAGGTATTGTGCATGCTGCTAAGCTCTGGTGGTAACTCTAATCGATAAGCTACGAGTCCAAATCCCTTTAAGACTTTGCATTGCCAATGTATCGAGGGTTTAGTTTTTCCTTATTTTCCTAATCGTATCACACCCTTCCATGGCGAGACTTTCATCAGTACTCGTCCCCCCAATTAGAACACAAGGAATTTTCTATTTTCATCTGCATAACTTTCTTACAATCACTTTCAGTCAATTTCGTATCTATACTATCCTTTCGGTAGTTTCGTGAATGATCTTAACGCCAGTGATTTGGCCATTTCCCACTTCTTCCTGATAAATCGGTGATCGACACTTTTGCCCGTAGAGGGCCTTAAACGAAGCAGCTTCAATACTTGAGTGATAGCTATTGTAGTACGATAATTTCACCAAGGTAATTGAGTATCCATTACATAGGCCCTTAATGTGTGTTCTAGGGTTTCGATCATTCTATTATTCTGACCATCGGTCTGAGGGTGATATGTGGTACTTCATGTCTTAGTTTGTATCCAAAGCTTGAAGTAATAATTGCCAAAAACTTAGATGTAGATCTGCTATCCATTCCTGAAATGATTATAATAGGCACTACGTGTCCGGAGACAACTTCCTTGAGGTACGTTTGGACTAGCTTATTCATCCTGATGTTCTTCTTGATTGGTAGGAATGCGCGGATTTTGTTAGGTTGTCGACTATTGCCCAAATGGTTTCTGATGGTTTATCTTAACTTTGGAGCGTGTTAGGAATTTTCTGACCGATTTGGCAATGTCATTCTTCATGATAGGCCACCCGTATAGTTTCTTAAGGTCATGATACATTTTATTGGATCCGGGGTAAACGACATATCTTAATTTGTGTCCTTCTTCCATAGCCAGCTTTCTTATTCCACCAAACAGAGTAATCAGATTCTATTCATGAGATACCGATTTTTATTAGCCCTTATTCTAAACTATTTATCCACTTGTACTCTTAACGGCTTAGCTCCTTAGTTTTCCTCAGGTGATAACGAATTTTCACGGTTGCCATTACTTATTAGTTCCATCCAACGGTACTACTTCGTATTCGACTCTTTCTGGTTCAAGACGTGTTGGAGGCTCTTAGGGTCCGTGAGTGTAATACACTTCTTACCGTACAACTAATGTCTTCAAGTCTTAAGGGTAAAGACTACTGTTCCAAGATCTAGATCATGCGTTGTGTAATTCACCTCGTGACCCTTAAGTTTTCATGAAGTATAAGCTATGACCTTATCTTTCTATATAAGCCCATTGTGTGAAGCGTCACAGTAATCTATAAATTTCTCGTTCCTCTTAAGTATGGACAAAAAAAATTAGGTATCGCTGCACAGGTGTGTTGCGTGAATAACTGGGGCATTGAATGGGTTTCTCCTGATCCGTGCTCCAATCATACGTAAATGTCTTTTCGGACGTCAGGTATTGTGTGAGAGTTCTGGGGGTCTTGGAGAAAATTGCTTAGATAAGTGGCAAGTCTTAAGGACTGTCGTAATCGCGACTGGGCGGGTTCTAAGAGTTGACCTATTCCTGATAGCCTTTAGATCTCTTTCAGGCGGGGAATCGACTTGGATTCCTTTACTAATGTGTTCACGTGACCCCGCACCGGAGTCACCCTCTCCTAACCAATAAGTTCTAATTTAGAAAGCTTAGCATATAGTTGGTTCTG
>JAANYP010006359.1:0-22035 GCA_020465985.1 Centrapalus pauciflorus | reverse complement strand
ATTGGGACGGGAGGGGGTTGCGAGGTAGGATAGGGGGAGCCGAAGTTATAAAAGGAGGTCATGAATCTTGAGCCACAAGAGTAGGTGGTGGGGAAAAATATGGGAAAGGGTGGGATTTTGAATTTAGGTTAGGTACGTTGCGGGGAGGCACCGGATCTCAGGGGTGGTCGAAGTCTAATGATCAAGGCAAAGGCATTTTGTGAAGTTACGGGCGGGGAAAGAGCGGAGTCCGAGCAATGAAGGACTACTAAAATTTTGTAGCAGTTAGCCGCTAGCGGTGATAAGAAGCTGAATGGCTATAATGAAATTGAAAGGCATATTAGGATTCCATTGTACGTCGTAAACACAATTTCCCTATTTCTATTTCATTGTGTAGTAGGTGGGATTTGGGCCACTGAGAATGTGGGCATAGAGGTGCTATACCAAGGTGAGGTAAGTAATGGCAAGTCGGGGAATGAAATTTAAGGGGTGTTAGTAGCACAAAACATGGGTTAGCTTAAGAAAACTGGGTAATCAAGAGATGGAGTAAATTTGGATTGATTTTGTGAGAGTCGATCAAGAACGAAAATACGGCTGAGAGCTGTGACGAAGGAATTGGCAAGAGACTGAGTGACAAGTCTGCTATCGGGATGTGAATGAGGCCTATATTTAATCTATGTGGGTAGAGATTGACCCCAGTAACCCTTAGTTAAGATATGAAAGCTACTGAAAAAGTTGTGAATTCAATGGTAGGAAGAGATTAACAACTTAAGATTGGTGAGCAGGATAAGTGTTATATTTGGGTGTCATGCGTGCAGGGCGGGGCCAAGGGAATGGTGGCTCGGGTAGCATGTACTTGGGGGGAATAGAAAAGGGGGGAGGAAGGGGAGAAGGAGGTAAGCATGATTAAGGATGGGGTTGATGGTGTCTTTTGATAAAATGCATGGCAGGTGCATGATGAAAAAAGTCACCTATAGGATAAGATAAAGAAGAGGAGGTTGAGGGCGGCGCGTTGATAAGAAAGACAGAAGTGGTGGTTTGGAGCTATACGGTGGAAATATTTGATTCAGCAAATGGATAGGGGACAAAACAAGGCTAGAATTGGTGTCGGTGTTTTTTAGACGTTTTGAATGTGTTAAACTTTATGTGTAGTGGAGTTGAGTGGCGGCATGTAATTCAAATGGGATTGGAAGGTGGATTCAAATATCTGGTAGAACGGAGACGCCTGGAGTGGCTGCGGGATGGGTTGATTTGGGTGATAATTCGGGAAGCGGGGTAGGGAGATGAAAAATTCGAATTCATTCGAGACATTTTTCATTATGATAGCATAAATGTGAAGGTGTGTTTGTATTGTGATATAGGAGTATCGTTTATTGGTGTATGGCTAAAGAGAGGGGAGGAAATGTTGATTATTTTAGCGTAATGGGGGTGTAACTTGGGTATGGTGATTCAGAAGTGAGGAGCCTGAGGGGTGAACAGAGTGTTGGTGGGGGGTGTTGGAGTAAACACTTCGTATAATGGATTGAGGTGCGAAGACGTTAATCAAAGACAGCAGGGAAACACTTCTTATGGTCTACGACACAAGAAACAGATGTGGGGTTACAACACTGTTGAAATCCACGCTTTGACCTTATGGTGTGGGGGATTACAACTAAGAAATTGTCGTTAGAATGGTTGAGTTGTAAGTGATAGCAACGCTGTGGCTTGTATAAGTGGTGGAATTTAAAACAATGGTGGTTACAGAAAAACCTTGTCGTGGATGGGGTGTGTAGTTACAAAACAAAAAAGGACAATTTGAAGTAAGCTTTAATGAGGGTTAATGTACAACATTAGGGGGGAAATGGAACTTAATGATGGGTTGGCGCTGGGGGTAGAAACAACTGGATTGTGTGATAAATTAAGAGTGAGGGTTATGTGGCGCAAGCGAGATAGGAAGAAATACAAATAAAATATAAAAAAGGGAGGAATAAACAAATAGTGAGTTGTGGAATAAAAATGGGTGTCAATGAGCAGTCGACAGTGGGCATAGAAATCTTCATAATGGTATTAAATCCCACAATAGCAAATTTGGGGATCTCCTGCTGTTCGGGAGCAAGAATATTGTTGTGGGTTCGGGAAAGGGGTAACAAGGAATATCACGGATCAGGTGAAGAATAATCCAAGTCCAACGATTCTAGAAGTTACGAGTTATTGGGTGTGTGCGGTACCAACCCGAGAGTAGCCCCAACGACCGAACGATTTGTGGGAAAAAAAAGGGAGAAAAAAGGATGGTTGGAGAGAATTCGTTTGTCAATGATTTGGATAGATAGAGAGGGTCCGAAAGAGGGAGGAGGCACAGAAGAGTATAGGTTTTCATTTTTTGTAATTGACGGGCAGCGAAAGGATTTTTATGAGTCTAAAAAGGTGGGTGATGGGTAATTGGTTGGGTTTGTGTTATGGTTTTTGTTATAAAAGTAAATGTAAATAAGTGGTAGGGTTTCTGGGTGGTATAAAGTTTCTTTGTTAGTATGGTAAAGAGGTGCAGGTGAGATACCAATTAAATGAATGCATTTGTTAATGAATTGATTTAGATCATATGCGATGATGAATGGTGTAGTAATGTAAATTAAATGTATGGAGGAGGTGAGTGTTTTACAAATCTTAATTTGAAGTGATGTACTTAGTTGAATAATAAAGTCTAGTCCAGGAATCAGTGAAGCGAGTCTGGGAGTTAATGATTTGTCGGTGATGTGCATCGATCAGAGACCGATGAACTTGGTGTCTAATTGACTTGAATTGAATCACTTAGTGACTTGTGTTAACCATGATTGAATTGTTATGGGGGGTGAAGGGTCACATGATTGAATTATAGTTGCTACAGATAAATAAGAATTAGGTTATAGTTGTTGCTAAATACTGATGTTTGTGCCGGATGGGTACTTTAATATCAGCCTAGGGGGGGAGGCTATAGCGGGGGGTGCAAATGGAGAAAGTTTGACTTCTCAAAAAATATGTTGTGAATAATGACAAATACCTTGAGGCACATCCGACATCCCTTTGATTCAAGACCATCCTCCTATTCAAGGTGCGGCTTAGAAAAAACGAGCACGGGTGGGCAGGAGGGCCGAATGCCAGGCATCTTGTGGCACAGCAATGGTGGCACGAAGTGCGGAAGGGGGGGGGGGGGGGGGGGACGGGGTGGGGGGGGGGAGGGGTGGGGAAGGGAAAAAAGGACTAGGTTTTATACTAGTAGATAAAGGATGGTAGAACGGGCTTTTCTACGTGGCAAATGGTCGAAGTTCTGCACGAGAAGAACAAGGGGAAACATTGACAAAAAGAAGAAATGCGGACGGTCTCTTTCAGCAATCCCTTGGATGAAGACCGGGCAGGAGAAAGCCGGGACAAACAGGAGGACGCAAAGGGTTAGGCACGTGGTATTGTTCTTCGAAGGGAGGGAATGTGGTCATAAAGAGAGTGATCGAAGTTGTTGTGCAAATTAAGAAGATTGCAGAAGGAACGGGGGGTCAAGGCTTCTACGGCGAGGTGATGTTCAGGGGAAGGGGAGGAATGATCTATCTAACAAATGGTCAAAAAAGGTAAGAGGGTAAATACCAACTTAGTACTGGGGGGGAATCGGAGACGTTGATGAAGATTAAGATACGTCTTGGCATAAGAGTGGAGATAAACAAGTCAACCAACGAACAAGACGAAGTTTCAGTAAAAACTCAATTATTGAATCAAATCACTAGGGTTGTGGTGTATAAATAAGGAAAGTTTGTTGCTTCAAATGTGTTATAAATTAGAAAAACACATGTAAGGTAACTATGAATAATTAGGAGAACAAGTGGTATATAAAACGGGGTTCATAGCCGCTAGTTAGGGGGGGAAAGACAAAAGTGTTATGAAATTGAGTAAAAAACAACAAGTGAATCACAAGTTGTTCAAAGGGATGATAAAGAAATTCAGAATGGTGTACGGACGGAAAATGAACTACAGAAAAGGAAGATCGAAAAATGTTTGAGAAAATCGAAGTAACAGGCTCGAGGGGTGGCAAAAAAAGACCGAGAAAATAAAAACACGATGGAGTTGATGAAAGTGCTTGTTGTGTGAAAATATGTAGGGGATCTGATATTGCTTAACTAGAATAAGCGTGGGAGTTTTTCCAATAAATGTTAAAGAGATTGGAGTGTTTTAGAAATCCGGCAAAATAATTATGGAATTTTGGGAACCCTAAATTTGAATGGGACAAGTGAATAGACCATTATAGTGTATTTAAAGGCGCATTTGGGTCGGGATGATGTATTTAGGAGGGAAAAAAACACAATACAGCGGAGAAGAAGGAAAGAGGACATTTTGAATAATTTTTTCTAAGAAGTGTACAGACTGGTTGGCTTCTTACAATTATAAACCGTCTTTATAAAAGAGTTAAATTCTATACAATCTAGATATCAGAAAGAATATCTTTAGTAGAAGTTAAATTCAAAAAATTTCCAACAGGATCGGAACATTGAAGGGTGGATGATGAAGGTGATAAATACCGGTGGGGTTACTGGTAGAAGGAGAAAAAAGGAAGAGCTTGTCGGGGCATAAGAAGGAGAGCAAAGAGAGGGGAAAGAAAGATCGACGCAATTCCTCATTCTCAAACACTTTGGTATTAGTGTGTTGAGGAAAAACATAAAGGAAGGGAAATAAGATTAAGGGAGGAGGAAATACGATTTACAGTTTGTACTGTATAACAGTCTGTATGATAGAATAAACGTAGAAAAAGAGATCATGGCGGCTACGAATAAATTTGTAATAAAGCGATAGGGGCGTTTATGCTTTTACATGAACGGTAAATTAATTTAAAAAGCGGCTGTTGTTGAGAGGGCGCTTTTTTAATATTTTCATCTTCTGGAACATGCTCTGGGTCTCCGGGACGCTCTGTGGAAGAAACCGAGGGTAGAAAACATGGGGGATCTCTGGATAATGGGTGATGGAGAGGGAGAAGGGGGTGCCGATGAGCTGGCGGGGGAGGAGGTCCGTGTAGTCATCATCAATTAAGATTTTGGTAGAATGTGATGGAGCGACTTTATTCAACAGCAGGTAGGGGATTGTGTGTAAATAAGGACTAATTGCATTGGCGTTTGGAAGTGATAAACGAAAAAGCATGAGTTTCTTTTGGATTAGATATGTAATAGGATAAATAGTTTATTTTGTTGAGGACCTTTTTAGGGAAGATGTATGCATCAGAGGGTGGGGTTTGATGTGACATGAGTACAAAAAAACAATGAGTGGCTTCTCGGTTTTCAAAGTCAGTTTCACTTCTCTGCATTATCTGAGAAAATTCTAGGATGTATTTACCTAAAATCCATGCCACGTTAAAAAAATCTAATCCGTTTTTCTAAAGGGAAACCGTATATATTCGTAAGCACTATCATGGGTAACTCTGTATATTAACCTTAGTAAAGAACAAGAAAACAAAAATGTAATATAATCACTACAAGGTCTTAAGAAGTAAGGGGTGGTAAAATCCTATCCTCAAACACACAATTACTATTTTCCCTCATAAAACCAGGTTTGTGAAACGAAGACATATGTAGTCGGTTTAACAAAGCAGAATTCGCGGCAACTCTGGTCGCCTTGGTGGAAGCCCCGAGACCGACGGCTGTTCCTCGGAGAGAAAACGTCGGTGAGATCGTCGCGAAGCGAAGAACTATGCATCTATACCGCTGTCAGAGACAGTCGTCGAACCTTTCTTAAAAAGGTGGGAGGCAATACAAGGTCGATAGTCTCTGTCATCAACGTCGTCATTAGATCGTCCGCTGCTCTATCAAGTCGAGGAAAGCCGAAAATCATCAGTAGGCCCTTCGTGTCAACTCGCCATCTCAGCATAGAACCAAAGTCGGAGGGGAGTCTCATGGGCCCTGTGGCAATACGTCATGGTTCTCTTCGTGCCAAGTGCATATCTGAGCTCTGGAGTAGCATCTCTCTCTCCAATTTGACATGGATTCCATGTTGTAATTACGCATTGGGGCGCTAAAAAGGGGTCATAGGAACTGGCATCGGAGTAACGGAGAACATGTGGTTCTGGGTGTACTCGTGAGACCAAGACTAGAGCCTCTCGCAGACCGATGATGATTTGAGGAGTGGTGAGTGCTGTAGGAAAAAACTGAATCTTTGAAGTGGGGATTGGAGAACTGAAAGTCACTTGACGGACCGAAGTTCGGGTTATGTGAACGAAGTTCGCCCCTTGACTTTCTAGAGATGTTTGCGGAGGCAGGGGACTGAAGGTTATTTCGGATTCGGATCCGACAGATCGGCTTGACTGAAACTTCACCGCGTAGTCGCTGGTTAGACCCGTGTTTGGTGTGATGCCCGAGAAGTTTTAAAAAGGAATGTAGAGTTTTCTCTACAAAAACAACTGACTCAAAGTCTCGGGTCCCTTTGTGGCTGAACCAAACTTCGGCTTGAGAGCACAGAGGATTGTTGAAAGACTTAAAGACTTTAGAGAGGAATACGTTAATTGATGGACCCAAGTTGCGGGTGGCCTAGAGACACGAAGTTCGTTTGAGGAACCGAAATTCAGTGCCGAACCAATGTGTTTCACACTCCGAACATATGACCTAAGTTAGGACCCAATTTTTCACTTATAGCATATGTCATTATTCAATAAACACGTACCATATGCGAAGAGCCCCCCTTACGGGCAGTCCTCAATTGTCTAGTCCACAAATTGCCAAACTCAACGATATTCAATCAAACTAACGACAGAGTATTAACTGCGAAATTTCAAATTACAGTACAAACAATTTAGGAAAGTTTAATACAGTTTTTTGGTACGACTTAAATTTTCAAATTAACTTAAAAGGGGTACAAGGCCCTAATCTGAATTCTGTTATTCATACAAATCAATCAACTCTACCCAGACCACCAACAATTCATCTGTCAATCTGTAACCGAAAGTTTCTGTGATAATGGTCTATAGAAAAATTCAACTTGATTCTGTGAAAGAACCTTAAGAGCTAGGTCCAGCAGGTGGCCTTTCCTTTATCTTTTCCTGTAAAAGGTTAAAACAAACAACTATAAGCAAGCTTCAGTTTAGAACTATAGATTTTCAATCGCATGCATTTTATCACAGGGATCAGGGGGGTGTCTCAGTCGTGTATGTCTTTACTGGCCCGCTACAACACACTCATGATTGTGACATAGTATTCATAGAGTTGGATGATGTACAGGTCCACCGCCTCACGCTCGTTTAGTGGCAGCCTATCCACTTGTACTGGGCTTGCTACACAGCAATCATCGTGGGGGGGGGGGGGGGGCGGGGGAAGCATCGGGGAGGGAGTAGGATCAGATCAACCACACGTTCAATAGAATAGGTGACATCAGCAAGGTACTAGAAAAATAGGACGGACAAGGATAATCATGCTAGCGGAATCAATATATCAAAGATGCGAGCCAATCATGAAAGACATAATAATCAAGGGTCATGATAAGCAATCTCAAAACTGATAACAATTACACTGAACTGAATTCATACAGTACAATGTTATTGGCAAACTGATAAGTCAAACTAGCCATCCTGATCCACAGGGGCATCATCGAACCATGGTGAGCACAGGTCACCAATTCCAGCGAGCAGTATAATGCAAAATAAACTTCATGCAACAATATGTTGCAACCAGAATCGAGTATGTAAAACTGATATCTATAACTCACGCATCTGTAGTTACGTCTGAGCTGTTGTCTATCAAGAAGAGTTCTCCCCCGAACTTGAGTTCTCTCAGGATTTATATCTTTAATCTTTATCTTTATGGACTGGATTTGCTTTAACAATTTCTTGAACCACTTCAATATCTTTAATCTTTAAGTAATTTGTTCGAAATTTATCTGAATCGTCCAAGTCCAGAATTTTATCATAGGAAGAACATTAGCTTTTAGTTTTTAGCTTTAAATCTTTATTTGATCTGATTCTGATAACTGATAAAATCCATCAATCATTTTACATTTTCTTTGTTCATTTGAAGTCTCAAAAGATATATATATATATATATATATATATATATATATATATATATATATATATATATATATATATATATATATATATATATATATATATATATATATATATCATGATACTTTATTTAAATGTCCTCTAATTATTATAATCATGGGTCTTATAATTGTGAAATAAAATAATAAAACATTTATTTGTTATTTTAAAGCATCTAAATGGACCATCCGAATTAAGCATCCGGATTCGGACCATCCGAACTGGCCATCCGAATTGGGCATCCGGACCGGCCCATCAGAACTGATCCATCCGAACTCGGATCATCTCAGTTCGGATCATCTCCCATCGAAGTTTGGATCTGAAATGACATCCGAGATGGCATCCGAAGTGGTGCCTCATCCGAATTCGAATCCCACACTTAGAATTTTCCAGAATTTGTTCTTAATGTTCCTGTTTTGATATATTCGGGTTTTCACAAAAAATTTCACAAAACACATTTTTATCAACATGCAATTAAATTTAGGGTTATATTATCCTTATTGGGGAGTTTTTACACTATTTTTCCTATCATAAACACAATTAATCATCCAAATTCGTCCAAAATATGATAAAAAAATTCAAGAACACAAAATTTTACAAAAACTCATATTTCTTGCTTATTTGGAAGAATTAACCAATGATTTTTATTTCTATAACTTCTAAAAGCTTCAATATACGATTATTAACTGAAATTTCAAACACGCGACAACATTTTATGCTAAATCTTAAATCATCATTTTGGTTTTTCTCAAAACCGAAAACTAAACCCATATAAATTCAAAATTAAATAAATATTACCTTGAATGTTGTTGATTAATGATGATTAATGCTTGTTTGTTACTTCCTCTTGATTCAGTCTTCTATTAATTGCAACTTTTATGGATTCCTTGAGGAAAATTTGAAGAAACCGTATATTGTAGAGAGAGAAGGAGAAAATGTCTTTAATGGGTGTTAAATAAGAAATGAAAGACTTTAAGTCTTTTATTTCTTATCTTTTGGGTTTTGGCATTTCTAATCCCTCAACATCTAATTTTCTTCACATTACTTTTAAATTTGATCATCCAAATAATTTATAAAAATTATTTAACTTAATTAAATAAATTTCATTATTTAATAAATTACAATACAAATAATGTAATTAAATTACATTATTAGCTCAAAATCACAAATTTAAACGTTCGGTTAAGACTATGTTGTTACACATATTAAGAGCATAAACCCATATTTTTATAAAATTTGAGTTTTAAAGCCTAAAAATGATATCTAAATGCTCGGTTTTATTTTAGAAACAAGTTTTGTGAAGAACAAGCACCTAAAAACACCAAAATCAAGGATTTTTAAGCAAAACATTCCCAAAACTCGAAGAACAGTTCAGATTTGAGCTTTTCAAAACAAGCTTCTAAATCATGTATATATTGAACTAAAATGCTCGAAATACATACAAGACAAGATACCGATGACTATGGAGTATTAAAACACGTAAAAACAGAATTTTAAAAGGGATTAAAGAAGAGCCCGTGGGTTTTCGAGATGAACAACTACAATGGCAGAAAAAGTCCTCAGATCCAGTTGAAATCAGTTAAAATTCACTCCAAAGGCTTTGATACCAATTGTTATAGTGGTCCCAAACAAATAATATGCACCCACACAAGTTTTTGTAGGTTAATCATCTGAATCATGCAAGAAAACAAATCGAATGTTTGAACTCAATCAACGTCAACACATGTGCAGCCGCCACTTTCTCTAACTGAATATTCAAACTGCAAAATTATCAAAAGGTTACAAAACGCTATGTCAAAGTTGCTTTTTATACCTAAGACTAGTTTGAGGGGTTTACACAAAGTACCCCTCAACTTTCAACTAAATAGAATATTACATGGAAATAAATAACAATTACATAGAAATAAATTAAATACACGTTATTAAAAAATAAATCCACATGATTAAAATTATAAATTGAACAACGTTGATAAGGATAAAGTAGTTGTTGAGCCGTGCAAACTAGACAGTAACTTGGAGCTTATAGTAGATTGAAACGTGTGACAACTTTTAGCTTTTATCCTTTGTTAGTGTTTGGGTAGTTATTCTTTTTGTATAATTTGTATAAGCGATTTAGATATTAATCAATATTAAAGTATTACTAGTATTTTGTGTTACAAATTATGAATTTTGTATATACCTCCTTTGGATATAGAATTTTAAAATCATCCGTATTTTTCATTGTATATTGTTTTGTTCTTGAATTCTAATCTATATAACTTACTATAATTGTATTGGTGTTTTAATTTATGTCAAAGTTTGGGTGTTTCAATTACCTTCCTAATTCTTTCTTATCTTTAATTGTATGAACATGTCTAATATACGACGGTCTTCATTTCTGGCACATACATTTTTTTTGTCATTTTAAGAATTTATCGAAATTTTGACCAAAAAAGAATACTGTAATTTAATGAAATTTAATAATAACTCATATAAAAATTTTGTTATCACATTCGTACTTTTTATTTCTAGTTTTGTGGATGTATAATTACAATAATAAATGGTTGATTCTTTAGACAATATGCAAATAAGTTAATATTTTGCATATAAATAATGTGGTTAAGATGAATATATATGTGTGAACTGTATAGTCATTATCTTGACCTCGAAGAAATGAGTATTTTAATTACAAAGATTATTTCATTGCATTGGTGTAATTATGTTGTTTTTACATAACACCTTCACATAGCATGTGTTCTACTCCGTGGAGGTGGACAATTCATTTTTATAATGGGCTCTCAGATTCAACAATCACCCTTCGGGTGAGATCGAAAAATGATGATCTTGGATATCATAATATCATTAATCAACAACAAGAATATAATTTTAGTTTTTGTGAAAATTTGATCCAAAATACTATTTTTTATGGAGATTTTACTTGTGAAACAAAAAAATGCACATTTTAATGTTTTTGACAAAGATGTAATCAAGTTTATACGACCCCGACCTTTTTCACATTCAAATCTTTATTGATTATTAAATAGGTATGGGTATTACTTGTCAAAGGAATATAAACCATATAATGATCTGTCTTGGACGTTGAAAGGATATTGGTCCTAAGAATTAAGGAATGTATTTACCATATGTAGCAATAATGTTCAATTATGATCGGTGTTAATGCAATAATTCTAAATTTATGACTGAAAATGTTTCTTATTTCATATTATGCTTTATATGTCTGTCACCATGTAATATGGCTTGTATGAGTTTCAAGGCCCGTGAATTTTGGTGGTGTCACATGACACTAATAAATTTTGGCGGCGATAGCTAAGCCGATTTTCTACTGCATGGATTTTCAATGCTAAGATCAGAATACAGAATTCCAGATACATCTACATCTACATCTAAGGCTATCTAGATGTACAAAATTACCAAACATGCGAATGTATCTAATGCCTAAGGGAACATAATAAGTCGTACCAAATCAAAGAAGTAGATGTCAATGAAGTTCTAGTACAGACAAAAAATCTATTAAAACAGTGTTAGTGGAGTGACACAAAAATATCCTTGTCACACTCCCGGTTGAATCCGCCAACTACCAGCACCCTGGGAATCTCTGCTGAGCCATCTCTGGAACCTTTACAAAGTACACAATTACTCACAAAAGAATTAGTAAATATTGAAATTTCTTGAACACTGCTTTGAAGCTTGATAATAGTAGGTTAAAGACTTTTATTTAATAACATGTTCCAATATTCTAATTGGGGTCCCACTAACCACATTGATCATCTAAGTTTAATTCACACAAGTGTATCAGTCGCGACCACTTGTAATATTCTCATGTTATTCCTATAAATTAATTTGCATGTAAGATTAACATATCAATATTTTTATAAATTCATCTTTATCATAAAATTTACTTAAAACTAACAAATCCATTAAATTATTTTATAAATGTATCTCTAGCATAAAAATCTACATAAACTCACAAACCCATTAAATTTTTTTATAAATACATCTCTAACATAAAAATGTGTAAAAAACTGACAGGATCTAAAACTGAATAACCAAGATTAACTGATTTGAAATTTATCAGAGTATAAATCAATAATCTTGCTTTGAATCAAAGTTTAATTAAGAAGTTTGCGGAATAACACTTAATTATTTTAACAAAAACTTTCAGAACCAATGAAGCATAAAACATAAGAAGTAATCAAGACTGTTTGTATTGCTGAATTCAATGATTACAATCACCTCTAATCTGTTTTGATTAGACGAAGAACACAGACTGTTCTTAGGGTTTTACAACCTTAGAGGCTTATGAAAACTTAATCAACAAAGCAATTACAGACTCAAAATATGCAGAAAACTTCTATAAACTTCTATACAATATTCTGTCTATTTATATTGCTTTTTGGACTTGTTTCCTTGAAGGACTATGACTTCTCTGATAGTAGATATGCTGGAATCTTCGTGTAGATATCTTTCCTGAAAATCAGCACTTTCTGTTTATGAAACTGTTGAGCAGCTTGAATGTCTTGACAGCATGAACTGAGCAGCTTGAGTTGTTTTACTCTGGCAGCTTGAACTTTTACACTTGCAGCTCGAGTTTCTTCAACTAGCAGCATGAACTTTGTATTTACATAAAAAATCTACTAACTGAGAAGTCTAACTAACAGCTTGAGCATACTTAAACTATTTCCCAACAATCTCCCCCTAACTTAAATTCTTTACACAAGACTTTAAGTTCTATACAAAAATGGAAATGAATAAGTAAACTGTTATTTATAAACCAAGGCTTTCAAAAACTTACAACTGTGCAAGTTTATGATCTACAGCCTTCAAAAATTCTCTCTTTAGCTCATCTCTATCACAAGATATTCTGACAGACTTCATCTGGAGTAGTATATTCTTTGGAAGATCAAAGAATTCAAGATTAAAGAACATACCAGATCCATCTGTGAATTTGATTCTGTAAGTCCTGGATTTGACAAAAATATTGACTTCCTTGATTTTCAATCCCTTCTTGTTGGCATGCTCTTCATCTTTTCTAATAAATTCAGGATCAACAATGGACTTCAGATCTCTGATGACTTGTGTCACTTGTGGTAGAGAAGATCTAACTTGTGATACAGACCCAATGTTGTGCATTCTGATAAGCTCATCTCTGGTCAACTTCTGAACCATCTGCCAAAATGTATCATATTCTTCTTCTGGTCCAGACTCTCTTCTTATCACAAACCTAATTCTCAAGTCACGGTCATCCAGTGACTTAGCAAACCAGTAGTTGATTTGAGGCTTTGTAAAATCATGCTGATCAATCAACTTCTCTATCTCCATAGCCTTTTGTAGTTGTTGCTCAAAGAGCACCCTTTTAACTGATGAAGGAATAGAGACAACTGCTTGATCAGTAGGAACAGGAGCACTGGCAGCAGCTTGACTATGACTTGTAGTAGGTTGAGCTGGTTCTTGGACTTCTTGGGATGGTTGAGCTTCTGGAGAGACTTTTGTTCTCTTTCTTTTGTCCATCTCCTTGTCATGAATCTCTTGCATCCTTTCAGTTGTCATGGACTGAGCCATTTGCTTTGGAATTCCAGCTGCAAATGCAAAATTTATCAAAAATCTTCTGTGCTCAGCTTTGGTGTGCCCTGTTGGCATCTTTCTCTTCTTTTCACCTTGTTTGCCCACAAACCCCTTTAGGTAATCACCTAATGTCTCATCATCATCTATTGGGGGCTGAGCTTGCTGATCTAATTCTTTATCCTGTTCTTCTGCTAACCTTTTGGCAACTTCAGCATCAAAGGCAATCTGGGCTTCTTTGGAGGAGAATTTGTGCTTTGGAGATTCAATAAGAATGCCCTTGCCCTTGTCTTTTGTAGCAGATGTTGTAGCTTGGACTGTGCTTGATGGAGCTTGAATTCCTTCTCTGATCACAACTCCAGTGACTTTTGAAGGAGCAGCTTGAGTTTCTAGGCTAACAGCTTGAGAAGCTGTTGGGACTGCTAGCCTAGAAACTCGGACTGTTGGTGCTACTTGGACTGTTGTTGTTGTTGGAGCTGCTTGGACTGATGTAGGAACCTCCTGATTCTCCCCCTTTTTGGAAGCATTGGTTTGGTCAGAAGGACCTACAACCTTTGCACCTTGGGTTTGAATCAAACACTCTAATTGAATGAGCTTATTTCCACAAAGGGTAAACCCCTTATGAAGATAATCCATCCTCTGATTTTGAGCCATTTCTGATTGCTTTAGGGCCATTATTTGTGCACCCTGTGCAGCAATGATGGACATTTGGTATTCCAACATAGCTACAACAGGTTTCAGCTTGGGATCCGTCAAAAGCATGAGTTGCAGACTAGTCTCAAGATCAGAAAACACCTGTGGTGCTTGTGATCTATCACTGACATTAATACCAGAAGTAGAAACCTCTGGGCCCCTCTGTTCTTGGTTCTGGGGACTTCCACCTTGTGTTTGCACACTTGCTGTTGCCATGGGCGTGGACTTAGCTATGTTGGCACTTTCCTGTGCCTCTTGTGCAGAGACATCAGTAGTCCCAGCCACATAACCCATATGAACCATCTCTGAAGAGATGTTCACCTCCTGAGTGAGGATGGGAGTTTCCTCTAGTGGTTCCCTTTGGATATGCTGTGCAGGAGTATCCTCCTGCACAGGGATATATGGCTCTTGCTGATGGGAGGAGGAGGAAGGAGCTCCTGGTCCCCTTTTTCTTTTGTATATGTTTCTGAGTGGGCGTGTTGGCTGTACAAAAGGATCAGAGGGAGTTTGTGTATCATGAGGAGTGGGTTGGGGTCTTGGGGGTGAAGCAGTGATGTTAGGCTGAGCCTGCTCAAGACCCTCTCCTCTGTTTCCTGAAATGATGTTCATCATTGCAGAGGGCAATGGAACATCTACACTGACAAAATTGGCACTTGGCTTTATCAGCCTTTTGATTGAAGACAATGAGTGCCTATGGGAAACATGTATCCGTTTATGTAAATGTGGAGTTGTGCAGGTGTGTGCAATAATGTCTGCCAAAAACCGAGGATACATCAAAAATTTCCCATTCTTTAGGGAATGATGCCTTAACATTCCTTGAAAGATCATGTTTGAAAAATTGAACTGTTGGCCAGTAGAAAAGCACACTAAGGCAGTGGCAATATTTGAAGAAAACTCAGACCAACCAGTTCTTTTGGGGCTTAAACATTGCTGAATAATGTGCACAAGGTATTTCCATTTAGGAGAAAAATGTGCCTTAAGAAAAGTAAAAGAATCAGCAGGGCCCCTATAACCAATGTTTTGAAGACCAAAATGTAAAGCTTGAAGGGATAGGTCGGTTATACCTGAGGCATCTTGAAGATGCAAGTGACGTCTGATGGATTCCTCAGTGATATGGATAGTAGTTCCATCAATCTTGGAAAGGAGGGTAGGCACTCCATTGATGGTTTGAACAGATGTATGGTTCAAAAACTGTTCTATATGGGAGATGTATATAGTAGGGTTTATGGTTAGGGCATAATGAATATGGGAGTGCCTGAGGAAATCCATCATTGTATGAAACGGTTGAAGTTCAGAGTGTTTTAGGGTGTATGGGAGGCAGTTATGCTCTTTTACGAACTCCATGGATGAACAAACGATGGTTGTAGGGTTTGAAAGAAGAATGTGTGATTCGTTCAGAGAGAAAGTAGAAGGCCGTGGAAGAAGAATATGTAACTGGTAGTTACAACTGAACGAAACTGGGACCTTTAAAGGTTTCGAAAAGGTTGGGTCCCGCGCACACATTTGAAAAATTACCCAAATACCCTGCACACTTTGACAGATCAAGTGAAAATAACTAGCAGTCCGAGAAAATGAACTAGCAGCATGAGAAAATACTCATGCTGTTAGTGTAAAATTGTGCAACTTTTCAATGGAACAGTGTCTCCCCCTTAAATTAGCATACTGAGTCGATAATAATGAAAACCAATTAATCCATGTTTACCATACCAATATTTGATATTAGGAAAGTGAACCTTCCCACATCAAAAGGTTTTGTAAATAGATCAGCTAGCTGATCATCTGTATGTATTTTGGTAACTTGGATTAACTTCTTTTCATTACAATCTCTGATGAAGTGAAACCTGATTTCTATATGCTTGGTTTTTGGGAATTTCACTGGGTTTTGCACAATGCTAATTGCACTTGAATTGTCAATATAAATAGGAGTGGATAAGAAATTCATACCATAGTCTCTTAGCTGATTTTGAATCCACATTACCTGGGAGCAGCAGCTTGCAGCTGCTACGTATTCTGCTTCAGTGGATGATGTGGAGACAGTTGTTTGCTTTTTGCATTGCCAAGAGACCAGTCTTGCTCCTAAGTATTGACATCCACCAGTTGTGGATTTCCTGTCAATGTTGCAACCACCATAGTCACTGTCAGAATAAGCAGTTAGTTCAAAAGGAGAGTCTTTGGGATACCATAGGCCTAAATGTGGTTGGCCTTTAAGGTATCTGAAGATTCTCTTAACAGCAACCAAGTGAGAATCCTTTGGAGAGCATTGAAACCTAGCACACACACAGACAGCAAACATAATGTCAGGTCTTGAAGATGTTAGATACATGAGAGATCCTATAAGGGATCTGTATAGATGAATATCCACATCTATGCCATCTTTGTCTGTATGGAGCTGTTTATGAGGATCCATTGGAGTGCTTGCAACCTTTGTGTCTTGATAGCCAAACTTTTCCAATATGTCTTTGACATACTTTGATTGACTTATGAATAGACCAGTAGGCTTCTGTTTAACCTGCAGCCCTAGAAAGAATGTGAGTTCCCCCATTGAACTCATTTGAAACTTTTTGTGCATTAGGGCCTCAAAATCTTTGCACAACCTATCATTAGTTGAGCCAAAGATGATGTCATCAACATAGATTTGGACAAGAAGAATCTCAGCTTTGATGGATTTAGTGAAAAGTGTTTTGTCCAGAGTGCCTCTCTTGAATCCATTCTGTAGAAGATATGATGACAGTGTGTCATACCATGCTCTGGGGGCTTGGTGAAGACCATAGAGAGCTTTGTCTAGCTTGTACACCCTGTCTGGATACTTGTAGTCTTCAAAACCAGGAGGTTGACACACATACACTTCCTCTTCAATTGTCCCATACAGGAAAGCAGACTTAACATCCATTTGATACACTTTAAATCCTTTGAAACTTGCATATGCTAGAAATAGTCTGATGGCTTCAATTCTTGCTACTGGAGCAAAGACATCATCATAATCTATTCCTTCTTCTTGAGTGTACCCTTGTGCTACTAGTCTTGCTTTGTTCTTGATGACTATCCCTCTCTCATCCTTCTTGTTTCTGAACACCCATCTTGTACCTATTGCTCTCTTACCTTTAGGAAGATCCACGAGAGTCCATACATTCTGAATTTTGAACTGTAAAAGCTCTTCTTGCATAGCTTCAATCCAGGATGAATCTTTTAATGCTTCTGATGCCTTTTTAGGTTCCAATTGAGACATGAAACAGGCATGTTCAAAAGCAGCTAGACTGAATTCAGGAACTGCTAGTTCAGCAGCAGCAGTCTCATTTTGAACCATTTTCCTTGTTTGAACAGGAGTGCTTGGATCACCCATTATTTGATTGAGAGGGTGATACTTGTGAACTCTTAGTGTGGGCTCTCTCTCTGTTTGAAAAGAAGTTCCAAGGTTGGTATCATCTCCATCAGAACCAGTGAATGGTTCAGTTTCTGAAACAGCTTGACTTGAATCTGGGACTGTTTCCTATTGTGTTGGAGCAGTTCTTTCAGAACTTTGGAGTGGCACTTCAGTGTCTGGATTTGTATCATTCAGGACCCCTGGAGGATCACAAGACAGAAGTGGTAGAGTGGTGAAATCATCCCAACTTGTTGAATCTGCAGCAGTCTGAGACTTTGTGCCAACAGCATGAGAAATTGTATTGGCAGCATGAGAATTTGTGTTAGCAGCTTCAACCCTGTATGCATCAGCTTCTGCAGTATACTCAACAAAGCTCAGAGAATTTGTTAGTGAATCTAAATCAAACAACCAATTAGGACCAGTGCCTTTGATATTAGCAGTATTTTCATTAAATTCAACATTGGCACTTTCTTCAATTGTTTTAGACACACTGTTGTATACTCTATAGGCTTTGCTTTGAGTTGAGTATCCTACAAAGAATCCTTCTTCAGCTTTACTCTCAAACTTCCCTAAGTGAGTCTTAGTGTGAAGGATAGTACATGGGCATCGAAAAGGCTTGAAGAAAGCTATTAGGGGACTTTTGTTATGGAATAACTCATAGGGAGTTTTTCCTTGAGATTGGACAACTTGAACCCTATTTAGAACATAACAGGCTGTATTAACAGCTTCTGCCCAGAAAGTCATTGGCAGATTTGAATCAGCTAGCATTGTTCTAGCAGCCTCAATTAATGTTCTATTCTTTCTTTCAGCTACACCATTTTGCTGTGGTGTTCTTGGTGCACTATATTGTCTAGCAATGCCTTTGGACTCACAGAAACTGTTTAGAATTTGATTTTTAAATTCAGTTCCATTGTCTGATCTTATCACCTTAACTTTGGAATTGGATTGGTTTTCTATCTTAAGGATAAAAGACTTAACTAGCTCAGTAGTTTCATCTTTGGACCTAAGAAAGTAAACCCAAGTAAATCTGGTGAAATCATCAACAATGACTAAACAGTATGCCCTTTTATTCAAACTCAAAACAGATGTTGGACCAAATAGATCCATATGTAACAACAGAAGAACAGATGAGATTGAATTTACTTCTTTGGCCTTATGAGAAGTTTTGTGTTGCTTACCTTTAAGACATGCTACACAATGATCATCACAAATGAACTCCTTTTGTGGTAATCCTCTTACCAGATTATTTTTAACTAAAGCATTCATGGACTTGAAGTTCATGTGACACATCCTTCTATGCCAAAGAGCAGACTCATTTGATGATGCTTTGGATATTGAACAGCTTAAAGTATTTAATTTAGTCAAGAGAGCTGTGTCCAGGCAGTAAACATTGTCCTTTCTTGGTGTTCTAAGTAAAACAAGATTTTCAGGAATTTTGAAATCCTTTGAAAGAACAATGCACTCAGAATCTGTGAACAGAACAATGTTTTGTTTGTCACAGATTTGAGAGACACTCAATAAATTGTACTTAAGCTGTTCAACATACAGAACATCATGGAATGTCATGTTGCCTGCATTAACAGTACCTTTACCTGTAACCTTACCTCCTTTTGAGTTGCCTCCAAATGCAACAAAACCTCCATCAAAACCTTTGAAATTTGACAAGCATTCAGAATTGCCTGTCATGTGCCTAGAGCATCCACTGTCCAGATGCCATCTTGTTCTATGAGGAGACCTGTGGTTGCCCTGCACAAATAACAGCTTAGTTAGTAGTGGAGTAAACCCAAACCAAATTGGTTTTGGGTTGGCCTTGTACATTGACATAACTAAAAACTGTTTTTGACTTCTTATATTTAGTGAGATCTACTGATGGAGTCTTTGGAGAGTATTTAGTGATAATATGAGGTATCCAACTATTTTGATCATCTTTTCTTCTGACAGTCTCAGATGATTCACTAGCAGCTCCAGTTTGATGCCCAGCAGCTTGAGCTGTGTTTGTAGTGCTAACAGTTTCAGTTTTTGCACTAACAGCATCAGATTTTGACTTAGCAGTCTGATCTTTTGCATTAGCAGTTTGAGCAACAGATTTGTCCTTGACACACCATATTTGTTTAAAACTTGATTTAGGCTTTGCCAAAACTTGTTTTTGATGTGTGGACTGTTTTTTATTAACTTTTGAGAATCTGTGATCAACTGTTCTCTTTGGAGCTGCTGTGGAAGGTTTCACTTTTGAGTGCTTTGCCTGATTAGGATTTGATTTTGTGTGATGCACAGTCTGTTTTGCAACAGCTGGTTTGTAAAAACAATCCTTGGCTAAGTGATTCTTCCTTCCACAGTGAAAGCATCTTTTGACAGTTTGAATTGGAACACCAGACTTTTCTGTCAATTTCTGGTTCTTGTTTCTCTGGTTTCCTCTTACCTGCTGTTGTTTAGGAAACTTTTGAACACCATGCTTTTGGCATGTGCAGATAGAAACAGTTTTACCTCTTTTAGTTCCTTTTGATGAAGATGCAGTGTTACAGTTAGAATGTACAGAAACTTGTGGAGTAGCATTGCATACACTCATCTTCTCTTTTCCTTTCTTACTGGGAACTTGGACTTCTATGGGTGCACTCTTTGTGTCACAGTCTCTATTTTGACTCTTATCTTCTTTTAATTCAGGACTGTTATCAAGGATAGGATCTACAATAGTCATAGACTCATCTAGTGGTTCATTGACAAGTCTATCAGCAACCTCACTCATTGGATGAATGTACTTGTTGTTGTATGGAGGTGGAGTAGCTCTGTATCCTATTCCTTCTTTGGGATTGACCTGAGATTTCACTCTATCTTTGAATTGAACTTCCATTAGGTGTTCTAGCTTTTGATTTGCTAACTTGAAGTTTCCTAGATCTATGTTAACAGATTCTAGTTTCTTATTAGCCTCTAACACCTTCTGTTCAGTCTCTTCTACCTTTTTATTCAGAGATTCTATTTTCTTATTGAGTTCCTTTTTCTCCCATTCATGATAGTTTCTATCATACCCCATTTGAATCTCATTATCCTTATAATCATTGATCTGTTTTTCCAGATCTTCTATGGCTTGCATATATTCATATCTCCTTTCTTCCATCTTAGCTAGAGTTTTGCACATGCTCTCATTATGATCTCTGTACTTTTTAACCATATTTTTGCATGATTGAGAGCAGAGTTTAGAATTTACCTCAGATGGTAGTTCAGTGGAGGAGACATTTGATGTTTCTGCCATAAGTGCTTGATTTTGAAATTCTTCCTCTGTCTGATCACTCCAGTCAAACACATTGTCTTCTTGAGAGACAAATGCTGTTGATGAGGACGCTTGGATGGGCTGTGAAGTCCTTGATGGCTGTTGTGTTGGAATATGTTTTAGTTGATGAAACTTCAAAGTCTAGGGACTTAATGTGTAATTTCCTTATAGTTTGTAATTTTGTATCAATAGTCATGTTGACTTTCTAAAATAGGGAATCAGTCAGATCTGTCAGAGATATCATTTTTTACGCATTCAATTCTAGAACAGCTCTGTACGAAGTGAATATTCAGTTCATCATTTTGTAATCATCAAGTTCTTCAATCAAATCATTCGGTCAGTATTGATTACATTTATTGTTCTTATTAATTGCATCTAATTGATTGAATTGGTAGAAACTACTTTTCACAATTGGTATCAGAGACATAGGAATGAATCATTCTGTTTGAGATTGAATCTGTTCTTCGTGTTCTTGAGCATTTTTCGGAAAAACCCTAAAATCACTAGGGGTTTTGACTCTGTTGTTCATTCAAAGTGTAAATTGGATTGAAGGTTCAGGTTTCAAAGACGAATCAACTGAATACAAACTTGTTTTGATTTTCAAAACACAGAAAAAGATCTGAGCAATTTTCTGAAATTTTGAAAAAGTCCAAAAACCGGTACTGTTTCATTGAAAAAGTCTGGTTTAGATCCATTTTTACATAAAAGAGCTTTACAAAAACTGTTTGTATTCAAAAACCTTACCTTCGATTACAATTTGAATGAAATTGGGTAAAATTTGGATTTAATCTGAATTTAAGACTTGAAAAACTGCAAATTCTAAGAAACTCGAATTATACACATCTTGTGTGTAAATCGAGCTGAATATAACAGTTAATCGAGTCGGGTGCCTTAGTTAATCGAGTCGGGTGCCTTAGTTAATCGAGTCGGTTAGCTTTGTCATTCGAGTTGTGTCTTACTATTACTCGAGTTGCCAAACTGTAATATTCGAGTTGACAACTAGAATTTCAGAACAATTCGAGTTTTATATAAGACTAAATCGAGTTTTATACAAGACTCTTTCGAGTTTTGTATAAGACCAATTCGAGTTTTATATAAGACTCATTCGAGTTTTATATAAGACAGCTTCGAGTTTTATATAAAGCCCATTCGAGTTTTATA
>JAANYP010006358.1:0-176475 GCA_020465985.1 Centrapalus pauciflorus | reverse complement strand
AAACACAGTAAAACAAAGCACATAGACATAAGGCATCATTTTATTCGTGATTGTGCTGAAAAGAACTTAATCAAACTGGTAAAGGTGGCAACAGAAGATAATAATGCAGATTTATTTACCAAAGCGTTTGATAAGTCACGGTTTGAGTATTTAATTCAACTGAATGGAATGCGCAACCCAGAGTAATTTGACCTTAGTAATAGTAAGTTTATTTTATTTTATTGTAGAGTAGAAGTTTTTCTTTCTTTTCAGTAATCTGCTAATTTAGGAAAGTTTCTATTATTAGTAAGTTTCTATCTTTAGTAAGTTTCTTATGAAAAAAAAAAAGAGTTAGGTCTTAGATACATAGGTTCAAAGTGACGAAAATTAGCACCGTCGTTACAGACTCTAAATATTTAGGCTTTCACACATAATGCAACTAGATCCTAAGTGTTATACGTTATTTAGTTTGATGTGTTGGTAGACATAATACATATAGGGAATCTCAAGGCTAATAAAATATTCTAGAAAAAGTCAAGCGTGTCACTAACTTAGATGTACGACCAATCGGTCTTAATTTTTATGTACAAGACATACAAAAATTGAGTCTAAATGAGGTATGCAAACTTTCTGGGGATGTATGGCAACATCAAATACATCTGAAAATGGAAAGAATAGAAATATCATGTAAAACTGAGAGTCGAAAACATGCAACTCTGTTGTACGTAAGTACAGACCTGTTGTCTCTGTTTAGATTCGGGTTAGCAGACATGTCGCTTTGTTGTACGTCAGTACAGACCTGTCACCGCTATCTGCTAACTTTAAAAATAAACCGTAAGTCGAACTAAGACACTTTGTTGTATGAAAATACAGACCTGATAGGTCCGGTTTGTCTTTTAAAGAAAGTTTGCAAATACCAACAAGTTAGAATCTTGTGTCGGTGTGCCTGGATCATGCAAAGTATGTGTAGGTCTGCGTGCAGCGTAAGATAATTTCTGATAATAAAATGCCAAGGGAATTCCGAAATGTCGAATTTAAAAGGGGCAAAATACCAACAATCGGCTAAATAGGTATGTCACGACAAACAAACAAAGGAATAAAAATTCCTAAGTGTGAAAGTTTAAGTACTGAAAGTTAGTATCAGACATCGCTATCTGATTGAACCTTTCTTAGACTATACTCATCAAAAATATGTTGTTAAGTATTTAGCTTAGATTGTAAATTTTTCTTAAGTATAGATTAATTTTTTTGGTCAAAATTTTATTTTACTTTTTTTTTACCTTAGTTTATTTTATTTCATTTTAGTTTAGTTTAATTTTTACTTAGGTAAAAGGTCAAAAGTTACTGAGGGTGCATTCAAAGTTGAATAAAATAAACATTGCGTGAAATATCTGTTGCTTAGGGTAAAAGAGTTGGCATAGTTTATCTGGTTACACGATACCGTAGAAAAAAGTTGGAAAAGTTGAATTTATTTCAAAATTTTTGAAAATTTTTCTAAGTATTGGTGGTTTCGAATCTAAGACAGACTCGAAGCAGTAAGACTTCGAATCTGTCAGTAGATTCGAATCTACACTTAGACTCGAAGGTTGGTAGTATATATAGGTCAACAGTGAAGTCATTTAATACTTACTGTTGTCGAATCTATACTCTCGAATCTATATTGGCGATTTCGAATCTGTTCTCGAGTCTACCGTTTCTCTCCTAAACGACATTTTGTCGACTTTGAAGACTGTGTGTTCGATTCTACAGACACTTCTAGGTATAATCAACCGGATTGTACAAGATTTGTGTAGTTTTATACACAATTTTAGGCTAAAACATCAAATTTTGAAGTTTTATAGGTTGAAATAGGGTTTTTGCTAAATTACCAAGATTGGACCTATAAAAGATCAAATTAAAGACATAAATCAATGATTAGAACCTAGTTGAACTAATGTATGTGATTTACCAAGTTCAAAATGGTTAAAATCGTGGGTTTTAGTTGAAAAATCAGACGTCGGGGCTTCGAGTCTATTCCTGGACCTTCGAATCTGTTCATGGGTTTCTCGAATCTGTCATTAGATTCGAGATGACCATGATATTCGAATCTGTCCATTAAACTCGAAGAGGGACTCTTCGAATCTGTCCATTACACTCGAATATGGACACTTCGAATCTGTTACTTTCGAATCTGTACTTTATTTACTTTGTTTAATTTAAATTTTATTAAACTTTTGGAAATTTAATTGTGTTAGATTTTGTATTTAATCAAGTACAAAATAAAACAAATTTTGAATTTAAACAAGTTTATTGATTTTTAATGAGTCTAACAGTTTTATTTATTGTGCAGATATGGCAGTTCGCGCTTTTGTCCCGCAGCATAATATGGTCCTTAATCCAGATAATAATATCCCTGAGGCGCAGGGTTTTCGTGAAGTTTTGGACTTCCTAGCTGAGTCTAGGATTAGCTATGCTTTGTATCAAAACATTCCAATTGTAATTTCGTATGTACGCCAGTTTTACGATCATTTACAGGTGGACTGTACTGTCACCCCGACAGTTATCAGAACCAGAATCGCTGGCCAGCCTCTAGTCTTCTCAGCAGATATGTTGCGCCAAGTGCTACAGTTGGGTTCTCAAGAACAAGAAGATGGGCCTATTGACTTTCCATTAAGTATTAGGCAGACTGCTTTTCTGAGAATGGGCTACAGTTTAGATGTGACAAAGTCGTCATACATGAAGAGTGGCCTGATTGGGCAATGGAGATTCCTGGTGCACGTATTCATGGTCTGTTTTGCGCCAAAGAAAGCTGGCTTTGATTACATAGTATCAAAGATCCAATCTGGAGTTATTGCATTGGTATATAATCGGAAGTTCAGCTTTTCGCAGATGTTCTTCTCGGAGTTCGTTCATCAAATTACGGCTCCAGAAAGGGAACGATTCTTGTTGTACCCAAGGTTCATTATGATGCTGATAAGGCATTTCTTGCCAGACTTGCCGCCATCAAATGATTCTCTGAGTGTTAACATTATGGACAAACGGATTTTCGCTGATTGTTCCTCACACCGAGGAAGATTGGCTGTTCCTGTTGCTCGTCCATTGTTCGGAGCTATAGTGGATAGGGATTTTCAAGCCCCGGAGAATGCCAACTGGGCAGGGGTCGTTGAGTTTCCACAACAACAACAACAGCAACAACGTCAACAGCAACAACAACAGCAACAACAGCCTCGTGCTCGGCCACGTGATCCAAGACGCCGACAGAGACCAGCAGCGAGTCAAATTCAGGCAACCAGGCCTTCGACAAGCCAGCAACCAGAAGTTACGGAAGCCGGGCCCTCAAATATTCAAGAAGCTGGGCCCTCAAATATTGCGAGAGAAGCTGAACAGCTAAGCAAGACGCTTAATGAAATTTGGGAGGCAGGGCCTCATGCCAATGAAGACGTTGCAGCAGCACTGGTTGGTGAGCTGCTTAGTCCACCAGCAGAGGAAGATGATATTTTTAGAGACGTGGAGGAATACGAGCCAGAAGGGGCAGATGACGGATTAACATCCTCGGAATCCGACTCAGAATCCGCAGACGTTCCGGCAGCTGCAGTTCCAGATATTCAAATTGGAACGTATGGTTCAAGATTGATTATAAATGAGGGTGGTTCGAGGAGGCGCGTGAACAGGGAATTGGAAGAGTCTGATTTTGAAGAAGAAGAAGTTCCTCAACTAGTGACAAGGCAACGGGCCAAACGTCACAGGTTCATGCAAGGATCGTCTTCAGCTCCTGTAGATCAACCAGAAATTCCACAACATCAAGAACCTCAAACCACCACTCCACCACCACCACCACCTCAAGATGAACCGTATATCCCATCACCGTTCATTCTTACTCCTATACAGTCCATTCCATCTGCCTCGACCACATATACTGACAATCAAAGGTTTCTGCATCTTAAAGCTCGCGTTGACTTCCAGAATGTCCAAATCTTAAGCCTAACCAAGGCGATCGGAGAAATTCAGACTCATAATGCAAATCTTGATAAAGAAAATGCCGATTTGAAGAAGATTGTGGAGCAAGTCCAGGAAGAGAACGTAGAAATCAAAACTTTTGTTTGCGATCAGGCGGCTGAGATAAGGTCGATGCGCTCCCTAATTGAGCAGTTAATGAAAAATTTACAGGCTCAGGGGGAGACATCGTGCCGAGATCAGGAAGTGCAGAGAAGGGATGATAATGAAGGCGATGATCCCGGTGCGAATAAAGAGTTTGAGTCTGTAGATTTTCCTGCAGCTCAAGTTACACAAGTTGAGGGGGAGCCTAGTCAAGGCGAAGGAGAAAGGGGTGAGGCTAGTTCATCTAAACAGCCTACAGACTTTGAGATCAGCGAGATGATTGAAGCGCTCATGGATCTTGAAGATGATCCACTGGATGTAGGTTTTGATAACGAAGATGAAGAGCTGGAAGAAGGGAAGTTTGTGCCAGAAGAGATACTCGACTGGCGGTCGGATGATGAAGTACTTGCTGATGAGGATGATGAAGCTGACGAGATAGTTGTGCAGTAGAATCCTATCACGGATACTTATATGATTGATGGAAATAAAATTGTCGATGCAGATATAGTTAATGTTGCATTGAATCCTCAGCCATCGACAGAGGAACCTGCAAGAGAGTTAACTAATGAAGGAAAACGAAAGCTATGGTTCAGGGCTGAGGAGAAGGAAGCAGCAATTAAAAAGACAATGAGAGTGCCAGGTACTGGGAAACTGTCTGAGCGAATTCTAAGCTGGTTCTTTGACAGAGATCTGCAGCTATTTGTAATAAAAAGAAAAGACGGGCTTCAGTACATGAGGTGAACTTTAAAAGCGTTCAACTCCCTGCCAAAGATCGAAATCACTGCGCTAGCTTGGAAAGATCTTATAAACATTGGCAATGATCCCTACGCGAGCGTAATCGAAAGAATCATAAGAAAGGAAGAGAGATCAAGGAAGTTCGAACGTTTGAATCCAAGGGTCGGGAGAAGAGTAGAGGATCCGTCACGTATTGATCCTCTAACTGGACGACCTTGGATGAGGATTCACTACAAGCCGGCTAGATGTCTTAGGAGGGTTCCTCTCAAGCCAATGCCACAAAATATTCTGAAGAATCTGAAATGGTGGTATGCTGACACGGAAACTGGGGAAGCGGTTATGGAAGACTTAGAAGAAAATGTTATTCTTAGAGTCTATGACCCACTTCACCTGGTAAACCTATCTAAAGAAGATCTGCAGATTTTGTATAATTGTAAGATTTCCAGTGACGCACATATGGATACTGAGGCTAGTAAGTATGAAAATGTGGTCAAGGTATGCGTCGAGAAAGGTCTGTATGCTGGTAGTGTTTTGAATCAATAAATAAACCAAGTTCTTAAATCAAATGTGTGAATTATTAGAAGCTATCGTCAAGGGGGAGTCTGTTGGTACATCCTGTGTGACGACAGCAGTCTAAGTGATCCTACATTGTGATTTTAGCAAGTGTGTGATATATATGTTTATATATGGTTGATATTTATTAGTGTTTGTATGTTTGAACTTGATGTAACGTATTACAAGAAGTTCAAACATAAAGTACAAAGATAAAATCAATCATAAGTAATAACGTAAGGTTCAACACTTACTTGTTTATGTAAAAGGCTAGATTCGAATTATATATGGGTTGACATTCGAATCTGTGATAGATTCGAATGTAACCATAGATTCGAAAGAAGGCTAGATTCGAGACAGTCAATATGGACAGACTCGAATGGGCCTTGGGCCAGATTCGAGGTTGGCCCACAACAGACTCGAATCAGGGTCTATAATTAGGGATAGACTCGAATAATTAGTAGACTTTTTTCAGAATTCGTGAGGAATTAAGCAAGAGGCGATCTCGAGTTTATCAGCTAGGTGAGTGCCGTTTCGGAGAGAATTAGTACGTAGGATCGTTCGTGTGTCGTTCGTTCAGCGTCTAATAGTCTCCGTGTTCCGTTGGTTGAGAGTTGTCCGTTTAACCGTCAACGAGGATTCCGCACTCGTTCACGGATCCACGTCTAGATAGATCTTGCAGTCGTAGACCTTACAAAACACAATATATAATACGAAAGATATATGTATGGACTTAATTATAATATAACCAAAATACGGTACGCTTCTGTACTCGTATACTGTACGAAATCAACCCATTCCTTGGGCTTGACAATTGCACTATACTTGCGTGGGACTTGATTTAGTTTGAAGGTGTATCCTTGTTGGGAAGTATGTATTTTTCCCTCTATTTCCTTCTTAAATTCCTTAGATGTGCACCAAGACGATTTATTACTAACTTTCTGTATGTCTCATGAACATCAAAATATCGCTTCAAATAAAAAATTAAATACACAAATCTGATTAGCAACAATCTTGTTTAATATTTGAACATTAAGAAATTAAACATTATTGGTTAAAACTAACCATGATTTCATCCCATAGCTTAGCTCTTGCTTCTGAATCGACCTTCTTCCATGACAGAATCTTTAAGCCTATGTGCTCACGAACCAGTTTTCCTATAAAACTTGCAAACACTGTTCTGTGATCCCCTATTAGCCTATCCATTGTATCAAACGTTACCATGAGCTTTAATGCACCGGGTGTGCTGTACCGGTTGTGGAACTTAGATAACCTTGTTATGCCCCTCGACAGAACTATTTTGATTGGTTTTGCATTGAATGCAACATGATCCATCTCATGTTATTCATCATAATCATCGTACTCCTCTGATTAATATCCATCATGATCATTTGCCTCGCCATTATTTTGGATAAGAAGTTGATTGGTCATGGTTTCAGTATCCATGATCCTTTAGTTATTTTAGAGAGAGTTGAAAAAGATTAAAAATGATGACGATTCGGCAGAAAAGTGTAAAAACAGGTTAATGATTGTGTTTGTAGGCATTAACTATAATTATGGAAGTTTTAAGGTATGTAAATCGTCAAGTCTAATTTAAAACTTTTGCATAAATTTAGGCAACATGTTTAAAATATTCGAGAAATCTTTCGCTCCAAAATTAATAAGAAAAATATCAGAAATGTTTTATGAAAAATATACAAAAATGCATGACTTAGCTTAGAGGTAATGGTGGTGGATGGTGTTGGGCTGATCGCGTGTTCGAGTCTAACATGTATATTCTTTCGCCTTTTTTATTTTGTAAGTGATAATGATATAACTTATATCTTTATTAATTTTAACCTTAGTTTTATTATTATTCATGGAATGACATGGAATTGAAATGATTATTATATAACCTAAGTTTATAAAATTACTTGATTAATTTTAACCTAAGATTTATTATTCACTTGAGTTAAATTGAGAAATTATGTTTTTGCAAATCTCGAAGGCTTATCGTGCATTCAGTACCCAAACTAGAACAGTCAATGAAAGTGTGCATGTCACATTTGATGAGTTGGATACTCATCTAACTCGAAGGCTTATCGTGCATTCAGTACCCAAACCAGAACAGTCAATGAAAGTGTGCATGTCACATTTGATGAGTTGGATACTCATCCAACTCGAAGGCTTATCGTGCATTCAGTACCCAAACCAGAACAGTCAATGTAAGTGTGCATGTCACATTGGATGAGTTGGCTGAACTGACACCCGAAGTTGATCATACAGGACCACGCATTACACAAATGCCTGGAGACTCTTCTACTCACTCTACTTCTTTTTCATCTTCCGGTTTAGTTAATTTATTTGATCCTTTTTACGTAGAATTTTTCGGTCCTAACACTAATGTTTCTAATGTTGCTGATAATGTAGGTAATCCATCCAACAATTCAACAGCACCACAAACTTTATCCAATCCATCTTCATCCACATCATACCCTCATCCATCAACATCATCCCTGATACATCCGCAGTTGAATATACTCCTGTAATACCCTCGCATATAATGCCTAACATCCTTCTTTCATCTGAACATTCGGAACTCGAACCGGAACCAGTGGTACCATCACTTGAAATCATTGACCATGAATCTTCATCCATCCCCACTCTAACCACTGAGATTCCATCCCGAGCACCCCTTGCACACGAGACTAAATGGACCCGAAGTCACCCAACCGATCAAATCATTGGTGATGTTTCAACTAGTGTCCAAACACATAGGGCGTATGCTAATGAATGTCTCTTCGCATCATTTCTTAGTATGATAGAGCCCGCTCGTGTGGATGAAGCCGTAAAAGACCCAGACTGGATTGTTTGCAAGAAGAGCTCAACCAGTTTGAACAGCTAAGAGTATGGCGATTAGTTCCCAAGCCAAAAGACCGTACAGTTATCGGAACAAAGTGGATCTATAAGAACAAACGAGATGAGAACGACATTGTGATAAGGAATAAAGCGAGACTTGTTGCCAAAGGCTACCGACAACAAGAAGGGATAGATTATGACGATACCTTCGCTCCAGTTGCACGGATCGAAGCTATCAGAATCTTCTTGGCGTACACGGCACACAAAGACTTCAAAGTGTACCAGATGGACGTCAAGACAGCCTTTCTTAACGGTGAACTTAACGAAGAGGTGTAAGTTGAACAACCACAAGGATTTGTTGACGCACATAAATCTGACCATGTTTATGTGCTAGACAAAGCCCTCTATGGTTTAAAACAAGCCTCGCGCATGGTATGATAGTCTCTCAAATTTTCTTATCTCTGCTGGTTTCAGCAAAGGTGTGGTGGACACAACTCTGTTCACGAAAAAGGAAGGCCCACACATAATGCTAGTACAAATATATGACGACGACATTATATTTGGATCTACTGACTGTAACTTCTATAAGGATTTTTCAGCCCTAATGGAGTCCAGGTTCGAGATGAGTATGATGGGGGAAATGAATTTTTTCCTCGAATTACAAGTCAAACAACTTGAGAATAGGATTTTTGTGAACCAGTCGAAATATACTCTTGATATTCTCAAGAAGTTTAAGTTAGACTCTTGCACGAGTATCGCAACTCCTATGGCCTCCAACTGTAAGTTAGACATCGATCCTTCTGGGAAAAATGTCGATAATACAACTTACAGAGGGATGATAGGATCTTTACTGTATCCGACTGCTAGTAGGCCTGATATAATGTTTTCAACATGTCTTTGTGCTCGCTGTCAGGCCGACACAAAAGAATCACACCTAACTGCGGTAAAACACATTTTTCGTTATCTTAAGGGTACACCCGATCTTGGTTTCTAGTATCCAAAGGGAACCGCTTTTTATCTTACTGCCTTTTCAGATGCTGATTTTGTAGGTTGTAGAGTTGATAGGAAAAGCACGTCGGGAGGAATACAGTTCTTGGGAGACAGACCGGTGAGTTGGTCCTCCAAAAAGCAGAATCGTGTCTCCACATCCACAGCTGAAGCTGAGTATGTAGCAGCTACAAGTTGTTGCTCTCAGGTGCTGTGGATGAGAACACAATTACGTGATTATGGATTCTCACTCACCAATATCCCAATTTACTGCAATTCTCGAAGTGCAATTGCCATCTCTTGCAATCCCGTGCAGCACTCTCGAACAAAACATGTAGATATCAGGTATCATTTTATTAAAATCACGTAGAATACGGAACAATTGAGTTGCATTTTGTTGGCACGAAATATCAACTTGCGGATATCTTTACTAAAGCTTTAGACGAACCTCGTTTTCAGTTTTTAGTATCCCATATCGGTATGTTGAATCCACCTTCCAATTAAATATCAGATATTGTCTTAAATAATTCTATTTCAAACTATTATGTTTGAAATTCCTTTATTTTAGAAAATATATGTTCTTTAAATTTAAGGATTATGTCACAAATTTTAATTCAGTGTTTCCTTATCTATGTACATCTTTAATAATTAATGATCCTGACAAATTGCTGTTTGAATTGTTCATCACTGAGTGGGACACAAATATAATCCAGGTTTATCTGTAATTTTAAGGCTAAACAGGTTCAATGATTTAATCTGAAAAAGATAAAAGAAGCGAAGAGGTGTTTATTTGTGGGGGAGTATAGTTAGGATGTTAATTTTTATAATTCTTTGTTCCTTTTATTTTTATTATTTCTCTTAGTTAATTTTTTAAATTTTAGGTTGGTTAATTTTTAGATTTTAAAGTTTAATTTAATAGGTCAGAAAATCCCAAAAATATTTTATTTGCTTAAATTTGTCAAAAAGCCAAAAATATTTTCTTTTCTTTTCTTTTCTTTTCTTTTGTCTTAACTTAATTGCTAAAAGAAAATCTGAAAAATATTTTATTTTGCAATTACTTCTTTTTGTTTCAAAGAAAAAGACAAAAAGATGTGATTTATTGGGCCAAAAATTTTTTGTTTAAAATTTTGTTTATATTTCTTTTAAGGCCCAAGTTTATTTTTCTTTGTGTGTGTGTTTTTGTGAAAATATCCGGCGGCCCAAAAGGAAAAGGGCGCGGATCCTGTGCAACCCGACCCGACCCGCTCCCTTTAAATAGGGCGGGTCAACGGTCAACTCTTCCACTTTTCTTCTCCCTTAAGCAAGTTCAAACTTTCTTCTTCTTCCTCTTTACCGACGACGCCGTTCACCACCACCGAAACCTCCATTTTCAAATTTTAAGCTTCTCTGATCATCATTTTCTTTCGGTTTTCTTGCTTTTTCCGACTTCGGCTCTCACAGGTAACATTTTTTCTTACTTTATTTTAGCATTTAACTTACTATATTGTCTATTTGATTCTCATATTTTTCTTAGTTTGTTTTTCACATTTTTAGGACTCTAAATCTACTCTGTTTACTTAGTTGTAGTTAAATAAATTGTTTCTTACATGTTTTTAGACTAGGATCTTCATTTTCATGCATTTTTGTCACAATCATCACTGTTCACGTTGCATGTTGCATGAACACATTTATTGAACTGCTTGACTTCGGACGTCCGAATTCGGACCAAGCCCCGAATTCGGATGTCCCACTTAGACAAAATTCCAAGTTTTTCCAACTTCAAAGACCGAATTCGAGCACTGTGCATCCGAACTCGGACTACTGTGGATCCGAATTCGGTCCTTCAAAGAAAATTCAAAGTTTTCATTTTTTCTTAAAGTTCTCATTAACTGTTCATCCGAAGTCAGATGGGATCCGAATTCGGTTCCCATCCAAATTCGATCTATTCCCTCTCATTGTATGCATCCACTCCATTTAGGTCCACATCCGAATTAACATCACCATCCGAATTCGGACCATCCGCATCCATCATATCATCCGAATTCAGACCATCACAACCATTATCATTCATCATCCGGATTCAGCTGGATCCGAATTCGGTGGTACTGTTCATCCGAATTCAGTCCATCCGAAATCCAATACTTAGCATATTTTTTCAATTTTTCCATTTTTGCATTTTCATTATAAATCAAAAACCCAAAAAGATTTTCATTCCGGTGCACCATTGGTTAGAGTTTGGATCAGTGTTTGAGTGAAAATGCATGTTCTAACATTGGTCTCTTAACGATTGACTTTGCACTTTATTCCGTAGAATTCGATTCTACTAATAAAGACCCGATGCTTTAAACAGATCAGGCAGTTTCTATTTCGCACTTATCCTGACGTAATATCAATGTCTTATCATCTAAAGTCTTCTGTGCTAACTTTGATGCACTTTTACAGGAATCATGGAACACGCAGTCGTACTTACCATACCCCATCCTCCCATTCCCAACAACAATGCCCAATTACCCGAAGAATCTATTCTTCCCCAAGCCGAATTCGTTGAGTTCATGCCACATATTTAACAGCTTGATGTGTCCATTCTTACCTGCGAACCCGAAACACTAGCCTTCGACATCTTGACAAACCACCCAATCTACTACTCCCTTTCCACAGCCATCTCCGTTCCCCAAATCTACCTGCAACAATTCTGGAATCGGTTAAAATTTGTCGCCGATGCCGAACCACACTTCACCACCACCATCGACTGTGTTCCAGTCAAGATAACCACCGAAGCCATACGCCATATCCTACGCCTAGCCGCTGAAGCCCACTCCATGCACCGCCTTCACTTTGCCCCCATTCCTTCCCTCCAAGAAACCCTGAATGAAATTCAAACGTTGGGATATGACAGTCCACTCACCATACCTTCAGACTTCAGGAACAAGAATCTCCAGGCTCATTGGACGATTCTTTTTGACGTAATCAACAAGTGATTCACCGCCAAGCATGCTGGACACGACTCCGCATCCGCTGAAGTCCTAGCAATGTTCGCTGGCTTTACCTATGACAGACACGTTGATTACGCGGCTTTCCTCTTCGATGAATTGAGGAGAGTTCACCTGGAGAGGGGCACCAAACGAGGACGAAAATACATCCCTCTCCAGCGTTTTCTACAACTAATCATTCAGTATGCCATGGACCACGAAGACGACATACATGAACGTCCAGAGGCAGATGTCTACCCAAAAGTGGCGATCCAAAAGCTTAACTGCTAAAAGGGTCTCCTTCTGTACCGGTGATGACAATCCCACTGTCCCTTCTTCAAAGGGCACTGCAATCTGAAAGGGTTAGGGCATACTTGAGAGAATTTTATCCGAATGAGGCTCAGTCAGATCCGACTGAGCCTACCTAGTCCGAAGGTGAGCTTAGAGTGAGTGAGGAGGAGGGAGAAGCGGTGGAGGTTGAACAATCTTTGGGATTAGGTGAGCGGGAGCTTGTGAGTGTGAGAGAGGGAGGAGCAGGTGAGGTAGCAGAGACGACGGATTCTGATAGAACCGTCTCTGTTGTAAGAGGGATAGCAGAAACATCCGAGGGTGACTACAACCCAATAAGCCGGATAACCCACTTTCAGACCATTAGTCCGATGGTCGAACTCACCCCAACCACCCACTTAGCATCCTCTCAACAGGGTGCTACTTCATTGCACGGGGATTTACTACGCACGCCATCACCCTCTCATTCGGAGAGCCGTGGTCTTGAACGAGGTCACACTCCGCCCCATGTGACCGACCATCTTTCTCCTACGATTCACTCCCCACCCCCACACACATTGCACGACGCCTTCGTGGCGTCCCATCAACGAGCTGCCTCCGTGGCGCTCCTCAAACTTCTGGATCTGCACATCCCATTGTGGAGCCAGAAATGACAGAAGGAAGGCCTGAAGTGGCTCTATCTACGCCATCCACTTCAAGCCATCTCTATATAAACTTAGAGATGTTAACGGTAGCTCTACGTGCTGCCGGTGTTGTTACCCAGGCTGCCCTGGACGCCCACAAGGAGGCTGCAGAGGAACGACATACCGCCCTTCTATCATTAATTAAGGGTAAGGGTGTCGCTTCTGAGGATGTGCCTCCACCAGGGACCCGATCAGTCCAAATGATGATTCGATAGCTGTCAGATAAAATAGACGCGTAAAACCGCCTAATACTTCAAGTCCAGGAGCAACTAAACTCCCGCATGGACCGTCTAGAATATGCAGTGATCGAGCTCTAGTGTCGTCCCCAGGCTGACTCCCATAAGAGTAAGCATGACGATTAGGACGACCCTGATCGCCATGAGGGGGAGAAGCGCCAAAAGACTCAGTCTGAGGACCTTATGTTGATCGTAGGGGGAGCAGAATCAGAAAGTACAGAGGTTCAGGGGTCAGGGGATAAGATGCATGAGGCTCAGGAGTACTTGATGATAGAAGACGAACCCATGTTTGAGGGTCCAGCTCCATTGGATCCAATGACGGCCATGGTAGAGTTCGAACCCATACACGAGAAGGTTGAAATCATATTGGTGTCTGACTCAGACTCCGATACTGAGGATAACCAACCCTTAATCATCCCTAAGCCTGAGCCCGAATCACCACAAAAATCCTCATCTTCCTTTGAATTCCTAAACTCTCCACCCCCAGCTCCACAATAAGAAATACTATCCTCCATTCAAGCTCCCCCATCACTAAAAGAATCCCACTTTGTCCAAAGCCCGCCATGAACTCAAAGTCCTCCCCAAGTCCAACAAACCCAACAACCAGGACCTTCAGAAACCAGAAGGGTAGATAGCTTTGATGAGTCTCCTACAGAACCCGGTATTTATGACAGAAGTGATCTATATTGGGTGGGTTGGTATTCAAAAGGTGAGGTACACTCCCTACCACCTGAGTTGAAAGAGGAATTAAGACTAGAAAGGCGGGGGAAAATCATCAAATTACTAGAAGTTAAATCATCAGAAATAGAAGAACCCCCCGTTCAGGGTCTTAAAGAATTCCTACAAAACTTTCCTCCGGAGCAGTTCCAGAATCCGTTCCTGGAAGAACGATTTAAGATGGTGTTCAGAAAGAAGCTAGGGTCTTTCAGCAGGTGCTTACTCATGAACTCACAAATGTTTCCAAAGCTGAAAAGTCCGAATACAATCAAATATTGCTCAGGGAGAGAAGATCCAAAGTTTCTAAGTCAAAGATAAAAAGACTCCTGACCATCACCATGTGCAAGAGAGCAAAAGTATTCTATCATGCCTTTCAGGTTGAAAGAGAAGATGGCACAGTGGAGGAATTCAATGAAAATGACTTAGACTTTGTGAACGTGGACGGCGTTGAATTCTTACACGACCGATTGAAACATCGAATTAAAAAGCGTCTGTCTCACATGACTGCCGTAGGTGCCCTCATTCGAAGTATGAACCGCCACTCTATTATCATGTGCCTCGGAGATTTTCAAATGGCGATAGAGAGCTCGCTGGTTCAAGTTGGACTATGAGAACCTGACCAAGATAGCTTTCTCCTCTCCCACCATCTTGCTTACAGAGTCATCTTCAGAGGAGGCCGGGTGTTATTTTTGTGAACCAGAAAGGTTATAAGAGATTCATGCGCTTTGAGGATCTTACTTGTTATTCCGACGGTACTATCAGAATGGTTAGAGCCGTGCTTACACGAAAAGTTCAAGAATATGATGCTCAACTTAGATGCTCAGCGAAGGAAATTCAGGATACCCTCAGTGACATCGAATACCTGAACGAACGGCTACACATGAGACAAGTTATTAGACGATTCAATGTCATCCTTGGGCTTCGTGAATCTATAGACCATGCCAGAGTTCCAGGACCTCCACAATGATCGAAAAGGCAGAGATTGTTAGATATTAATTTTCGATCGTGTGGATTTATTTTGTAATAATTATTTAGTTTATATTTAGTCTTGTAATGTTTTTATAGTTAGTTTATGATGTACGTAAACATCAAGGGCTAAATGTGACTTTCCTTGAAACTTAATTAAAGGAGCCCAGACATAGGCTCCTAGGGTTTTGTATTCTGATGTACACAGTTGAATATTGAAAAAGATAGAAAAAGGTTCCAGCCGCCATTCGCATTTATTCTCTCAAACATTCTTATTGTTCTTCATCATTACACAATTATTGAGTTGACATTCTTCTTGTGAGTGATAAAGAAACATTTGTGTGTTGATTACATCTGGGAATACATTATAACATCCTATTGTATTAGTAAGGGTATTTTTGTCAATAACAAAAGGTTTTTTTCGAAATGGAATTGAATTGATTGTATATAACCTAAGTTTATAAACTTACTTGATTAATTTTAATCTAAGTTTTATTATTCATGGAATGGAATGGAATTGAATTGAATTGTATATAACCTAAGTTTATAAAATTACTTGATTAATTTTAATCTAAGTTTTATTATTCATGGAATGGAATGAAATTGAATTGAATTGTATATAACCTAAGTTTATAAAATTACTTGATTAATTTTAACCTAAGTTTTATTATTCATGGAATTGATTTGAATTGATTTTATATAACCTAAGTTTATAAAATTACTAGATTAATTTTAACCTAAGTTTTATTATTCATGAAATGGAATGGAATTGAATTGATTGTATATAACCTAAGTTTATAAAATTACTTGATTAATTATAACCTAAGTTTTATTATTCATGGAATGGAATGGAGTGCATTTGAATTGAATTGATTGTATATAACCTAAGTTTATAAAATTACTTGATTAATTTTAACCTAAGTTGTATTATTCATGGAATGGAATGGAATTGAATTGATTGTATATAACCTAAGTTTATAAAATTACTTGATTAATGTTAACCTAAGTTTTATTATTCACTTGAATTAAATTGAGAAATTAAGTTTTTGAAACCATTGTTTATTTCGTCCGGAATACAAGCTGCATCCACTATCGATTGGTCAAAGGACACTTTGTAGCAATCATCTGGCAGTGGTGTGTTATGAAGCATCACTTTTTCATCTGTCAAGTAGACAGTACCATTTGCAGTGATTTTTGTCCTCTTTATATTCCACAGTTTACAGTTGAACATCTAAAGAAAATGATAACGATTATTATGTATTTATTTTTAATTTGTATGTATGCATGCATCAAAATTTGATTAAACAGAAGATCAATGTACATATGAATATTTTGGATGAATACATATATTGTTGGGAAAATATCAGTTAGTAAAAATGTCAAGCTGCTAGTTGAGTTTTTCATGCTGTTAGCATACTTTTGGAGTGCTTACAATTCTGAAGCTGTTAGTTCAAGAAACTCAAGCTGCTAGAGTCAAATGATCAAGTTGCTTATTGATATTAACAGAAGGTGCTACAATCAAGGAAAAGATAAAGATCAGAAGATTTGAAGATATCTCATGAAGATAAATTGTAGTTTTACAAGGAAACAAATAGAGTAGAATAAATAGAGTAGATAGAAGTTCTAAATGTACACACATAATATTTTGCTAATCTGTTTTAAGTTTTCGTAAGCCTCTAAGGTTGTAAAACCTAAGAACAGTCTGCGTTGTTTGTCTAATCAAAAGGATTAGAGGTTCTTGTGAAAGCTGTAATCATTCTGAGTTTGAATATAAAGTTCTGAGTTTGAAAGTTATATACATGCGGTTGCTTTGGCACTGTTGGAGAGTACTGCCTCATTTGCCTCAGTTTAGTATTCTTCGTGACTTGTGAATCAGGTGGCGTGCTGGTTGACTCACCAACATATTTACAAATCGATTCCTATATATAAAAGTCGGTAAATTAATAGGTCATGTATATATGTAAAACTATTAAATCACAGTGAGAAATGATTATTAAACTGATCAATTTAATTTAAATATTTTAATACTTACATTTGTTTGTACAACTGGCTTTTCCTTCGCAAATTAGCCATCATCCTGAAGAGTATTGGCAGCGTTAGGATTAACGTCCAATGCTGGAGACACCGCTGGAGACACCTGCAATAAAAATTAAGAAATGCATTTGTTAGCAATATAAATGTATAAAATGTTAATTAACATAATTAATACAATAAATGCCTTCCTGGTGCATGAGTTGACAATGAATTTAGCTTCTCCCCTTGTGCATCCAACCGAGCCATAAGTTGGTTACCATTGCCTGTGTATCTTGCACTTGCGTTGCCAACGAATTTATCATAAGGTCTTTGTCTTCACGTTCGCATCTCTGATCAACTTCACGTTCGCGTCTATCAGCTTCATGTTCGCGTCTCTCAGCAGCAAGTTCTGCTTGTAGTAGTTTGACTCTCTCATCATCCGATGCTTTTCTTCGAGGAATATTAAAATATTTTCTGATCGTCACTCCGCTTCCCACTCCTCTTGCATATCCCGACTTTTCGGGACCAAATACCTCTGTCAAGGCATTAGTCCCCTCATCAACCATTAAGGTTCCGACTTTGATATTGTCCTCGGTGGCTCTCTGCATTAAAGATTCCAATATGCAGTAAGTAATTTGTTACATGAAAATAAACATGAATATGTAATTGATTATGTATTAGCATATATTTGTCAAGCATATATATGTGAAAATGTTTACTAGTACTTCATCGGCCTTTGCTTTAGTCATTTCATCTCGAAATACCCCTTCTTTGTTTTGCCTTCCTTTCAACCACAATATACCACGTGTGGGTTTTTCGTCTGCTTCAATTACTTTTTCTTCGATCTTATAATCGTTAAATACACATATAAAGTTAAACCAATTAGTATACATATACAGTACTTAGAAATTAGAAAACAGAAACAAAATACTGTTCTGTAATTGTAGTTACCAGTTTCTTTTTTACATATTCGTATCCACCTCGTCCCATAGTATGCGGATAAACAGACATGGAGCGCGCCTCTTTATATTCATCTGACTTTTTCTTAATTTCAGAACAAAATGTACTTAATCAACGTTTGCAAACACAATATATAATATGAAAGATATATGTATGGACTTAATTATAATATAACCAAAATCTGGTAAGCTTCTGTACTCGTATACTGTATGAAATCAACCCATTCCTTGGGCTTGACAATTGCACTATACTTGGGTGGGACTTGATTTAGTTTTGAAGGTGTATCTTTGTTGGGAAGTATGTATTTTCCCCTCAATTTCGTTCTGAAATTCCTTAGATGTGCACCAAGACGATTCATTACTAACTTTCTGTATGTCTCATGAACATCAAAATATCGCTGCAAATAAAAAATTAAATACACAAATCTGATTAGCAACAATCTTGTTTAATATTTGAACATTAAGAAATTAAACATTATTGGTTAAAACTAACCATGATTTCATCCCATAGCTTAGCTCTTGCTTCTGAATCGACCTTCTTCCATGACAGAATCTTCAAGCCTATGTGCTCACGAACCAGTTTTCCTATAAAACTTGCAAACACTGTTCTGTGATCCCCTATTAGCCTATCCATTGTATCAAACGTTACCATGAGCTTTAATGCACCGGGTGTGCTGTACCGGTTGCGGAAATTAGATAACCTTGTTATGCTCCTCGGCGGAACTATTTTGATTGGTTTTGCATTGAATGCAACATGATCCATCTCATGTTATTCGTCATAATCATCGTACTCCTCTGATTAATATCCATCATGATCATTCGCCTCGCCATTATTTTGGATAAGAAGTTGATTGGTCATGGTTTCAGTATCCATGATCCTTTAGTTATTTTAGAGAGAGTTGAAAAAGATTAAAAATGATGACAATTCGGCAGAAAAGTTTAAAAACAGGTTAATGATTGTGTTTGTAGGCATTAACTATAATTATGGAAGTTTTAAGGAATGTAAATCGTCAAGTCTAATTTAAAACTTTCGCATAAATTTAGGCAACATGTTTAAAATATTCGAGAAATCTTTCGCTCCAAAATTAATAAGAAAAATATCAGAAATGTTTTATGAAAAAAAATACAAAAATGCATGACTTAGCTTAGTGGTAATGGTGGTGACAAGAAAGTCTGAGCCTGTTGAAATGCATCATCTTGCCATTTGTGTTGTTGACAAGAAAGTCTGAGCCTGTTGAAATGCCTTGGTAAAAGCCTTAGGCGATCGTGCATCAACAAACGTCTGACCTTGGCAGCCATTTGTCACCGTCTGCGGATGCCCTTCTGATTTCCTGAAAGCGGCATTCAACAGGATCCTTGTGTCTTCTACGCTTTGTCCACCTTGTGCCGTTAACAACATTCCAAGGACAAACGTAGCATGAAGCTCTCCCAAACTTGCTGCCCGTTGGAGCCTCTCCTTTCCTTGAGGCTCATTACCCACATAAAAGATATTTAGTTGTTGATCAAGACAATACAGAAACATAAATATGTATTTTATGTTTAGGCAAATAAAAAAAAACAATAGAAAGCATGGCAAATAAAGTGTACCAATTCATCATTAAACAACAAGTTTATGTTTCCCTTCTCCATCAGAAGGAATAGCAGTTCAGTTTTTGGCCCCCTAAACCCTATTCGAAGGATGGAATCAACTTCCATCATCTGATAAACAACATCAGACTCTGCTTCTCGTTGGAAGGTTTTGCAACTGTAACGAATGCAGACATAAAAGCTTAATAAAACGTACTCTTAAGTAGGCAAATACATTAATATCAATTGTAATTTCTTAATAAAACGTACTCATGTTCATTCAGAAAATCTAAAATCTATGCCCTAATAAATGGGCTATGGTTCATTAACCTTAATCTATATCTTAAATAGGCAAATACATCATTATCTTAGTTGAATCGATAGCATATGCTAGGGTTAGTAAACTTACATTCTCTTGCTTTTGAAAAGTTCAGAGGCACTTGATGCCCCCAGAAACCCCCATTATCCTCGCTATTACTTTGTCTAGAAGCTCCAAAATCGTTAATCTGATTTGCATAGTTGCTTGGCGAGAGTTTGAAATGATGATTTGCAGAAGATCGTATATATAGTGATTATATGGTGATGCTCTGTTCGGACGTAGGGGAAGATTAATGGTAGGAATAGGAAAAGCGCGGTGGATGATGTAAGCGTATGGTCATTACATGCCGCCATTTTCATATTTCTACTGAAATGACGTAAAAGCCCATAAAAATAAAGTACATCCTATTGTATTAGTAAGGGTAATTTTGTCAATAACAAAACGTTTTTTTTTGAAATGGAATTGAATTGATTGTATATAACCTAAGTTTATAAACTTACTTGATTAATTTTAACCTAGGTTTTATTATTCATGGAATGGAATGGAAATGAATTGAATTGTATCTAACCTAAGTTTATAAAATTACTTGATTAATTTTAACCTAAGTTTTATTATTTATGGAATGGAATGGAATTGAATTTAATTGTATATGACCTAAGTTTATAAAATTACTTGATTAATTTTAACCTAAGTTTTATTATTCATGGAATGGAATTGATTTGAATTGATTGTATATAACCTAAGTTTATAAAATTACTTGATTAATTTTAAGCTAAGTTTTATTATTCATGAAATGTTAGGCACAAAAAGGCCTCAGTCAAACCTGCTCTACATCTTAGGGAGAGATTTTTAATCAAACCTGTTTGATGCACTTGAAGGTATAATTTAAGGACTGTTTATGGCTTATTGAAACCTGAAAAGTGATTTGCAATATCAGCCAAAGTTGTTTACCCTGTTGCATTCGTTGCAACAAAGACAGAATTGTCCAAGCTACTCTATCTGCTGAACAGGCTGGACAAATACTGTCTACGCTGCTCTATTCTGTTGAGCAGCTTGGACAGATTCTAAGTGTTCTGTTCTTTGTGAACAGAACCTGTTCTTTGTGAACAGGCTAAACACTTTATGGAATATGTTTCCAAGTCCTCATGTATTGTTTTTGGCTACAAGATCAGTTTACAAGTCGAAGACAAAGTGGAAAACAGAAACTGCACAGCCTGCCTACGCTGTTCTATTACATGAACACAAACGGATATCTGAAAAGGGTGACAGACCTTTTCTTATATCAAAATAGCCTTAGAAAAAGAAGAAAGATGCAAAGTTGACATTCCTCTTTTGGTTAAATCCTTATGCAACAGTGACAAAAAGAAAAAGACAAAGATTCTGCCATATGAAGACAAATCTGCTTTATCAGAATGTGCAGAAAAGGTGTCTTGTCTTTTTGGAAAGACATCCCACTATCTCATCTGTGCAATGAAGAAGCTTCACTGAGATTCTAAGTGAGAGTATAAAAGGAAGCTTCTAAGGATTGTGAGATAACCAAGAGTGTGAAATCAGATCGTGCATTAAAGTGTGTTTTTCATGCATGCAAGTCTGCTTGAATATAACAGTACGTGTGTCTAAGCTGTTCATACTCAAGCTATCCATCTGTGTCTTGTAAAAACAGTGAGTGCATCTAAGTGAGTGTAGTCATTGTATCTAGTATGAGTGTGTCTTAGATTAGTTAAACAACTGTTGTATCTGTCATCTCAGCATGAACCTTTCCGCAATCAAGCTTGTTTGTAATTAACACTTGTTGATAATATACACAAACATTGAGAAAAGAGTGTTGAGTTTTTAAATTGTTGTATTCCCCCCCCCCCCCCCTCTACAGCTTAGAACAATACACTAGGGAAACCTTTTGGGACCTACAACTGGTATCAGAGCATATAGAGTGTGTGTCAACTCTAGATCTCTCATTCTCCCTTCTTTCTTGTGGACAACAGTGCTGCAAGTTCCTCCTGTTACTATGACAATGGGTCAATGGCCAAACCCCCCAAGTTCAATCATCAGAACTTCTCTGGTTGGAAGTGCAGAATGATGCTCTATTTAGAGAATTTGGACGTACAACTGCCAGAGATAGTAATGGAAGGTCCCTATGTGCCAACTTCTGTTACTACTATCACTCCTGCTGTTGAAGGAGCTGCCCCTGAAATCAGAACCTTTGAGAAGGCCAAAGCTCAATGGTCTGATGAAGACAAAAGACTAGTTGCTCTGGATGCAAAAGCCAGGAATAACCTGGTCATTTCTCTTCCTAATGATGTGTTCAAACAGGTTGAGAAGATGAAGACTGCAAAGGAGACGTGGGATACTTTGTGTACCGTCTATGATGGTCCCACAATCACACTGGATAACAGGATCAACAATCTTGTTAGAGAGTATGAACTCTTCTTTGCAAAACCAAAGGAGTCACTCATAGAAACCTACACCAGGTTCACTGCACTTATCAATGATCTCAAAGGTGTTGGGATCACAAAGGATATCCTCACTCTGGTGAACAAGTTCTTTGACATCCTGGCTGAAGAGTGGAACTATTTCTCTACCATTTTAAGATTCAGGCACCATCAAAGGTATGGATCTTGTAAACTTTTATGGATCCTTACTGAATGATGAGCAGTCAAGGCAACAGAAAAGAAATGCCTTGGAAATGTCTAAGAGAGGTGCTGCCTTAGTGGCCAGCGTGAGACAACCTGTTGGACAGGTATGTGATGTGTTCACACAACCTAATCAACATGCTGATGATGAAAGGGAAGAGATGTTTGAAGAGGAAGACAGCGCAGATCTTGCTGAACTTGATGATGAGCAAATGATTGCAATGCTTGTCAAAAGGTTCAACAAGAAAAGGTTTGGTAGAAAAATGTTGCAGGGGAACTCAAATGCTGTCAAAAAGAAGGCATTTGATAAATCTAAGGCTGAGTGCTTTAATTGTGGCAAGACTGGCCACATAGCTGCTGACTGTGTGTTAAAAGCTGTTGGTCAGTCATCCAAACCTTTCAAGACAAACAGGGACGATGGCTACAGGGTTAAGTACCTTATGGCCATGACTAAGCTGAAAAAGTTGGAAAACTCAGTGGCTTCCAACAAGCAAAAGGGACTCATGGCTGAGACATGTAAATGGGAGGAGTCTGATTCATCCTCAGATGAAGAAGACAACAACTGTCTGATGGCCAACACTAATGTCCCATCAACCGGCAACTTCAAACAGGACCTGGCTGAAGCTGAAGCCTTCAACAGCTTAGGGAACTGGAATCCTACAATGATGTACAAGGTACAAAACTTTATGGCTTACAGTTCTGATGAAAAAGTAAAAATGTTTGAATACATGCTTGTTGATTTGAAAGCTGCTGTTGAAAAGCACAATGTTTTACTGTCTGAAATCTCTAAGCTTAAAAATGATCTTGACATAAAATCCAGTAAACTGGACAGTTTCCATAAGTTGGAAACTGAGCTTGATGAATTAAAACACATCAACTCCATTTTACTATAAGAAAAGAGAGAGACAGATGTAAAACATGCAAAGCTTCAAAAGATAGTCGACTCTTGGTGCCAATCTGCATAAAAAGTCAGCCATTGCATCAGTCAACAGATCCCTGCACAAATCCAAGCCTATCTTGGAGGGGATCTTGACAAAGCAGCTTTCATTGTTGAGATAAATAATCTGAAAGATGACTTATCCACTCTTAGTGAGCTTCCCAACACTTTCATTCAGAAAGTAAATGGTAAGCTAGTCTCAACAAACAGGTTTGTCAGGCCTCAAAATATTGACAGCTTGTGTGAAAAAGCTAATGATCCATCAAATCAGCCTGCTAAGTGCTATACTGATTCACACAAGTAGAAGAAAGGAAAACATGCTCAAACTGCAGCCGTGGACACTAAACCTGTTGACAAAACAGGCTTTGGGTCCAAAGCTGATGGTAAGAAACCTGTTAATCCTTTTGATGCTAATCATTTTGAGAAAAAGTTTTCAAAAGGAAAGCAGCCTGCTTTCAACAGGGGTAAGTCTCATGTTGGAAGCAAATCTGCTGTGGTTTCAAATAAGTTTTTAAATCATAGTGGATAATTGGTTATAAATGAAGGTAAGTCTTTCAGAACCAAAAGCAGTTTGATAGGCAACATCAATCACATCTCAGTAAGGGCAAAGGCAAAGCCATTGCTCAACCTGAGAAATTTAGGAATAAGTTACCCAAACCTGTGGAAGGTCAAAAGCCAATCAAGCTTCCTGTGTTTAATATCTGTCCTCCCAAAGAGAGGAAAGAAGAAACAGGCAAAGCTGTTGCTATTGTGCCTTCCACCCAAACTGTTGATTCATCTAAAAATAGTAATAAGTTTGTTAAACCTGCTGACAGAATCAACAAAAACAATTCAGAATATGTTTCTGGAAGTTCTTCTTCCAAAAAGGCTAAAAATAGAAAATGCTATATGTGTGGGAAGAAGACACACATGGCCAAAGACTGTGCTGAAACTGAGGACATGAGGCCTGTTGACTCTGCTAGTTCCGTCATTGCAGAAACAAGTAGTGTTGGAAGTAACATAGTCAATGAGAATGGTATCCAAAATGATACCATTCAAATAGGAAATTTAAGTGTGGATATCAATAGTCCATCAACAAATGTTGATGAAGTTGGAGAACTCATCCCTATGATGAGTTCCCCTAAAAATAACTAATATTTTCTCATGACACTCTGCAGGACAAACAACCATCCCAGGTTTGGTACTTGGACAGTGGCTGCTCAGGACATATGACAGGTTGCAAGGACTTGCTGAGTGATCTCAGGCCTGAAAAAGGGCCAAAAGTCACATTTGGTGACAATGTACAGGGATCCACAGAAGGATATGGAACTCTTCAAGCTGGTGCTGCAGTGTTAGAAAGGGTAGCCTATGTGGTTACGCTGAAACATAATCTTGTTAGCATAAGCCAACTGTGTGATGCTGGCTACAAGGTTAACTTTGATGAGCACCTGGGTTACATATTGGATCCCCAAGGCAAAGTTGTGCTGTGTGCTCAATGAAAGAAAGGTGTATATGTTGTGGACAAGAAATCTGCTGATCCCACAACTGAAACCTGCTTTCTCACAAGAACCAATGCAGACCTGAACTGGTTATGGCACAAAAGGCTGTCACACCTTAACTTCAAGAATATCAACAAACTCTGTAAGAAAGAGTTGGTAACAGGTTTGCCTTTCATAACCTTTGTTAAGGATAAACTCTGCACAGCTTGTGAGAAAGGCAAGAAGAGAAAATCATCTTTTAAATCGAAGCATAATTTCTCTATTGATACTCCTCTCTTCTTAATCCACATGGAGTTGTTTGGAACAGTCAGCGTCCCAAGTCTAGGAGGAAGAAGATACACTCTAGTAATGGTTGATGAGTTCTCCAGGTTTACATGGATGATCTTTTTGAAGAGCAAAGGAGAGGCTGCTAGAGAAATCATTGGATTTATCAAGAAGATGGAGATGCTGAACTCTACTCAAGTAAAGCAGCTTAGAAGTGATCATGGTACAGAGTTCAGAAATAGTACTTTTGAGGACTTCTGTGAAGAAAGAGGGATCTCACAAAACTTTTCAGCAGTAAGAACTCCACAACAAAACGGAGTTGCTGAAAGGAGAAACAGAATCCTCATTGAAGCTGCTAGAACCATGCTGTGTGCATCTGGTTTACCTTCATCATTCTGGGCTGAAGCTATCAACACTGCCAGCTTCACCCAAAACAGATTCTTGGTGGTGAAAAGATTCAACAAGACTCCCTATAGGCTGCTTAAAGGGAGGAGGCCAAACATTAGCTACTTCCATGTGTTTGGATGTCCCTGTTTCATTCTGAATCAAAGGGACCAACTGGCAAAGTTTGAACGCAAAGCTGATGAAGGTGTGTTTGTTGGATATTCTGCAATCTCCAAAGCCTACAGAGCGTACAACAACAAGAGAAAGGTGATAGATGAATCTATCAATGTCACCTTTCAAGAGTCCAGGAGTGCCTCCACCAAAACTGTTCCTGAATCAGTTTCAGGAGAATTCGGCTTTGATGATTTTATGCATTGCATTAGTGAAGAGAAGGACTCAAAAGCTTCCACTAAATCTGGAGTGGAACCTGTTAATCATGATGGGCGTGATGATGATTATGTTGATACACCCTGTGTGAATAAGTGTACTGACATAATTACAACTTCATGTTCTGAACCAATCAATGCTGATCATGGATCCTCTGCTGATATGTTCAACAATGGAGAGTCATGCTCAACAAGTGAACATGCTCAAGATATCAGTGTATCTGAAAATCTTGAGAGCTGCTCAACAGGACCTGTTGAAGATGAAAACAACTCAGGAGAATCCTTATTGAAGCAAGATCCTAAGTGGATCAGCTGTCACCTAAATGATCAAATAATTGGTGACATCAAAAAAGGGTTGCAAACAAGATGGGACAGCTAGGAAACTTTTGTATGTTTTCTAGCTTTGTGTCCCTAATGGAGCCTAAGAAAGTGGATGAAGCACTAAAAGATGCCAACTGGATCAGTGCCATGCAAGAAGAACTCAATCAGTTTGAGAGAAACAAAGTATGGAAGCTGGTCCCTGCTCCTAAAGGAAAAACAATAATTGGCACCAAATGGGTTTTCAGGAACAAGATGGATAAGCAAGGTCATGTCATTAGAAATAAGGCAAGACTAGTTGCTCAAGGCTACAGACAGGAGGAAGGCATTAACTATGATGAAACATTTGCTCCTGTGGCCAGGTTAGAGGCAATTCGTTTGTTTCTAGCCTACTCTGCTCACAAGAGCATGAAGGTATTTCAAATGGATGTGAAGAGTGCATTTTTGAATGGTAAGTTGCAAGAAGAGTCTATTTCAAGCAGCCTCCAGGTTTTGAAAATGAACATCATCCAGGTTTTGTCTATAAGTTGGACAAAGCTCTCTATGGTCTAAAACAAGCCCCTAGAGCCTGGTATGACACTCTTACCGATTTCCTTATGAGCAATGGTTATTCCAGAGGTAAAGTGGATACCACACTGTTCATAAAGAAGGTGAAGTCTGATATTATGTTTGTTCAAATTTATGTGGATGACATAATATTTGGTTCTACTAATGAGCAGTTATGCAAGAATTTTTCACTACTCATGAAATCAAAATATGAAATGAGTATGATGGGAGAACTTACTTTCTTCTTAGGATTGCAGGTTAAACAAACCTCAAATGGTATTTTCATAAATCAAAGAAAGTATACTTTAGATCTTTTGAGAAAGTTTAAATTTGATCAAAATTCTCCTATCAAAACCCCAATGGCAACCAATGAAAAGTTGGATGCAGATGCCAGTGGCAAAGCTGTTTCAGTAACATCTTACAGAGGCATGATTGGGACCTTGCTGTATTTAACTGCTAGTAGACCTGATATTATGTTTGCTACCTGTTTATGTGCTAGGTTTCAAGCTGATCCTAAAGAATCACATCTAGCTGCTGCAAAAAGAATCTTCAGATACCTTAAGGGTACACCAGGTTTGGGTCTTTGGTATCCCAAAGACTCAAGCCTTGAACTAACAGGATATTCAGATTCTGATTTTGCAGGATGCAGGCTAGACAGAAAAAGCACAACAGGTGGGTCTCAACTTCTTGGTGGTAAGTTGATAAGTTGGTGTAGCAAGAAGCAGAACTCAGTTTCTACTTCTACTGCTGAAGCTGAGTATATTGCTGCTGGAAGCTACTGTGGGCAGATTCTGTGGATGCAGCATCAGCTTGAAGACTATGGACTTGTATATAGGAAGACTCCTATTCTGTGTGATAATACAAGTGCCATAGCTATCTCCAACAATCCAGTATTTCAATCCAGAACAAAGCATATAGAGGTCAGACATCACTTCATCAGGGATCACATCCAGAAAGGTAATGTGGAGGTAAGTTTTATTTCAACAGATGAACAGCTTGCATATATTTTCACCAAGCCTCTTGATGAAAACAGGTTTAATTATCTTGTCAGCAAGCAGGGCATGTTAAAAGAATTGACTAAGTGTCCTCTATGTTCTAAGTTATTATATGTTTCACACTGCTCAAGTTCTTCAGAACAGCTTAGATAGAACAGGCTATGCATGTTCCACACTTAGCTAGTTTCTGAAAACTTGAACAGCTTGAGCATATAACAGGTTTGATAATATCAGCTTTCATTTCAAACCTGGTCTGATGATCAAACCTCCAACCTGCTCACTCTCTAAATCTGTCATACAAGACATTGTCTTGTAACCTGATCAGCTATTGAACAAAACCTGTTCTTACATAGCTGAACAGGTTGAATGAACAGCCTGAAGAATGATCAGCTTGTGATGACCCTGCTCATCACAGGTTTGACCAACAGCTTAGACCATCAGTTTTATTTACCTTTCTTCACAATTAAGTTACTTAATTTTTATTTTTATTTAACTTAATTACTGCGGATAATGTGGGTTAACGTGTGTTAGTGACTAAAAAGGGCTCAAGTGGTCTGACAACCGTTCTGACATGGACAACCGTTCCGTTTTCCATTAACGAACATTTCAAATCAACCACCCAAAGTTTTTCTCTCTCATACCCATTCACATTCAAATCCTATAAATACCCATCTACTGTTTCATCTTCGTCTTCCTCACTACTTCCATAACTTCCAAAGAACCCTAAACCTCGACTAAGTGTCCTGTGCTACTACTCTCACTACTTTCCAAATGGCTCACCGAAATAACCCCTTTCTTCCTGTCTTCGTTGGTAACGATGTGCACAAACACCCGTCTGTTACCACGATGTTGACTTTGAAACCTACCAACTACGTTGCAAACCTAACAATCCCTAAAAACTATGTGGGGAAAGGCTATGAAGACATGGTGGAGTTTCTGAAGGTTCACCCACTGAACTATGCAATGACTGCATCCCCTGGTGTCCTGTACCAGGAGATGGTTTATGAATTTTGGTACACCTGCTCCTATGATCCTTCTACCAAAATCATTAGGGGAACCATACTCAATTGGACTCAGACCATTGAGATCACCACTCGTCTGATCAGGGAAGCTCTTTGTCTCCCTGTGGCTGAAACCTATGATCAGCCACAGCCTGAAGATGAACAGATGCGAAATCTACTACACTTTTGTGGTGTAGCAGAACCCAAAGTTGGACCTAATCCGTTTAGGAAGGATTTGTCTCCAACCTACAGTTTTCTGTTTGCCTCAGTGGTGATGTGCTTCAGCAGTAAAGTTGGTTCATTCGACCAACTCAGCCGTGATGAGATTCCAATAGTCCTACAGCTTGTGGATGGGACTACAATCAACATGGCAAGATGGATTTTCATGAACCTGAGAAACCTGGTGCAGCAGGAAACACGTCCAGCTGTTGTTCGATATCCCAGGTTTTTAAGTCTTATTTTCAAGCACATCTGTGGTGAACAACTCTATAACTCTCAGCCTCTACTACGTACTGCTGCATTCCCTGTAATAGGGAATAGAGTTTTCTATACTCCTGTTCTCCCAAATGAACCTCCTCTATAAACACCAATGAGGAGGTTGCTAGGATTGGTGGAAGGACCCTCTGCTGTGAGGGTGGATCCAGAGACTGCTCCCAAGGGAAAATCCAAATCTAGGGTCAAATTTGTTAAGAGGACCCTGGAAACGACTGAAGCTGAGCCTATCCGCAAGAAGGCTAAAGCAGCCAAGTCAAAGTCTGCCCCATCAGCCTCTGTGGCTGAGGGGGAGCAGGCTTTCCACCCTGATTCATTTGTTGAACCTGAAGCCTCTGTGGCTGGTGCCTCTGTGGCACCTGAGACTATGGAACAAGCCATCCTACTAGTTTCTGACCCAGTCTCACAACCAGTCCGAATAGAACCCCTCATCACCTCTCCACAACATCCATCATCCACCTCATCTCTTAAATCTTACCAACGCAAATCCATTGCCAGAAAGAAATCAACAGCCCAAACCAGCCCCTATGTTCCCTCTCAACAGGGTTCAGCTAAAAAAGAAGCAACCATTGGTGCTTCTCCTATTTTGGGAGAAGCTTCAGAACATTTGGAGCCTACTTCTCTCCAACAAGAGTCTACCCTGAGTCAGCCTCGGCCCTCTGGTTCCTCCCAAGAGGAACCAATTGTACAAAAGGAGTCTACCACATCAACTATTCCAGCCTCCCAACAGGCTGAGAATATTGAAAGACATATGTTCACTCGACTCCATACTGAGTCCAGACAGTCTCCTCCCCAGATTTCTTCACACCCTGAGTCTGCACGAGGTGCCAAACCTGCTGGATTAGACCATCCAGTAGATCAGGCTCCAATTTCTGTTCCTCATGATACAACTGTTGTACACCCAACAGCTGCTGAAGGACCAACATCCCAAGCTGATGAACCTCAGGGATCATACCATCCCTCTGGTGAGGCTGCACCTGATATGCAAACTCCATCAGCAGGTTTCACCATTGCTGATGTTGAAATGCACATTCCATCTCCCCATGATGAGGCACCTCTAAACCAAGGTGCTGCAGAGGGAACAACCCCTGGCCTTAATAAAGGTGCTGCAACACAAGCAGCATCTGAAAGGCTACCAATCTCTACCCTTTCTCCTGATGAAGCAGCTACAACCACTGCTGAGGGACCAATTGACCCCTCCAAGCTGGGCCAGATTACTTTTGCCCAAGCTATGGAGCTTCTGTCCAAAGTCACCCTTCCCTCTCCATCACATCCCCAAACACCTGCCACATCATCATCATCTCATTCATCCCCATATACTCAATCCAAACAGTTACTCCTCCTTCCCCGAAAGATCATCCTTTGAAGGATCAGCCTTTTTTGCTGACCAACAAAGTTGGATCTTTGGAAAACTCCATGACTGCTCTACCATCCATCATCTCAGACTCTATGTCTGCCCAGCTTCAGGGATTCTTTGATTTGTTCAAGAATTCCTTTCCATCCACTCCCCAAGCTGACCACTACTCACAGCTGCTTGCACTTACTGCACAGCTGCTAAATATCTCCACTTCCCTCTCCTCAAATCTTTCACATCAACAGGACTCGGTGTCCTTAATGACAGCCATATCACAACAGCTGTCCACTCTCCTCACTTCTTGCACTACCACCCTTCCAGATACACTGGCCAGCTTAAACTCTTTAATTGTCTCTTTGTCAAATTCTGTGACAGCAAATCTTGATGATGTGCAGGACTCTCTTGAGTTACATCTTGCACAGCTTCAAAGTTTGGTATTCATAGCTTCTGACAGAGAAAATCTTGTCAAGTTGTCCTTTATTGCTATTCCCAATCCTCCTCTCTTCAAACCTGTCTTTCCCAACTTGCAGAGGTGAAGGACAATCTGGCTTTCTTAGTGAATAGCCTGGTTGGCCCCAAGGCTGCTGCCAAAACTGCTGCCAAGCCTACTGAATTTGTTTCTTCAGGCAGACCAGCTGTTGAAGGTGCTGTACCATCTCCTTCAAAGGGGGAGAAGTTGTCTGCCTCGAAGACTAAGTCTAAGGGGGAGAAAACCTCTTCTCGTAAGGAGAAAACAGCATCTACTGGTCAAACAGCAGGTGCATATGTAACAAATACAAGTCCAGTTGAAGGTGCCTCTCATCAAGCTGAAACTGCTCAGCCTACTCAGGCTGGATCTCCAAACCCTGCACAATCTAAGGGGGAGGAATCCGTTCCTGAGGACAGACCAAGTGGTAAAAGGATGCATCTAATTCTGGAAGAAGAAGAAGAGGAAGATATTCATGAAGCTGTTCCCATCACAACAGCTAAAGGAAAAGAAAAATCAATTGCTGACCCTGACCACCAGAAGCAGCGCATCTAAAGTTTGACAAGGCAAGGGTTAAAGAAATGGGTGTTCCTATGGAGAAATATTATGAGTTCAGAGATGAACAGCTCAAGGCCCTGGAAAAACTAAGAAAAGAAGAAGCCTCTGCCAAAGCTGCCAGATCCTTTGCACTCAAAGAGGCAAGAAAAATCAAAATGCCTTCTTTAGAGGTACAAAGGAAACTGCTTGAAGCTGCTAAGGAGTCAGCAACTGAAAAGGAAGGTGGTAAGGAACAACGTGCTCCGGTCTCAGTGACTAAATCAAAACAAGCATCCTCTGCAAGAGCCCAAATTCATTTTGACAACTTGGCAAGGATAAAGTTTTCTGATGTTGCAGATAGAAGACTTGCCAAGGAATCGATTGTCAAAGCTGTGCCCATATCAAGAAAAGGCAAACAGTGGAAATTGCAAATAACCAGAATGGGTGCAACAGGCCCAGAACTGGAATCTTATGACTACACTGATGTTGCACAAATGGGGTACAGGGAATGGGTTGAGTTGGTAGTTGTCCTGAGCCAGTCTAAGTCTGAAACGGCTAAGACTTTTAGGGCATATGTCAAAAAGCTGATGGAGAGAGTGAAAGACCTTGTCCTGATCTCAGAAGAATTAAGTAGGGGTGTCTCTGTGACTTACCCCAAAATCAAGGCCAAGAGGAACAAGAAGGATTCAGAGCTGGAGGAACTCCTGATCTTAATTGAACAAGGTGACTATGCAATAGAAATCAAAGGAGTTGACTACAGCCTGCCCAGAGGAGTAGAATTTGAAGAAGGCAAGCTGATTGAGGAACCTGAGTTGGGGGCATTTCTTGTAGATCCCCTGACAAAGAAGAAATGCTTTCAGAGAGCATCAGACCTACACAAAGTTGGTGTCAAACAGCTTGTAGCATTCAGACTTGCAAACTCCTTCAGGCAATCCAGTAAGTGGAGAGCAGCCATCTGGGATCAGCTCAGAGGCTTCTATGAAAGAGCGGAGCTTGAACGTCGCAATTTTATGTTCCTTAGAGTTTAAATACAAGACTTGGAGGAAACCAGGGATGAGCTGGAAAGAATGTTTGAAGAAGGTTTGCCACCACCACTGTCATGAAGTCCACCTACTGTTTGAGTAGGTGAAGAATGGAAGCTGTCCATCAGTTGGACAGACTTGCCATTATCTGCTCCCATCATCAACAGTCCAAATTGTTGAATTTTCTTGTACATAAGTTGTACTTAGTTGCATTTAATTGTAACTTTTATTTGTACATCAGTTGTAATATACACTAGTACATCAGTTGTACTTTTGTAGAAACATATGTTATTTATGTAATCAAAAATCAGTATATATAAACTGACCTTTTACTTTACTTTAATGTTGTAATTTTATTTCAGCAAGATGTATTGTAAAATGTATAGTGATTATTGATTAAATCAGCTCAGACTGATTATTGCAAATAGGGGGAGATTGTTAGGCACAAAATGGCCTCAGTTAAACCTGCTCTACATCTTAGGGGGAGATTTTAATCAAACCAGTTTAATGCACTTGAAGGTATAAGTTAAGGCCTGTTTATGCCTTATTGAAACCTGAAAAGTGGTTTGCAATATCAGCCAAAGCTGTTTACCCTGTTGCATTCGTTGCAACAAAGGCAGAATTGTCCAAGCTGTTCAGTCTGCTGAACAGGCTGGACAAATACTGTCTACGCTGCTCTGTTCTGTTGAGCAGCTTGGACAGATTCTAAGTGTTCTGTTCTTTATGAACAGAACCTGTTCTTTGTGAACAGGCTAAACACTTTATGGAATATGTTTCCAAGTCCTCATGTATTGTTTTTGGCTACAAGATCAGTTTACAAGTCGAAGACAAAGTGGAAAACAGAAACTGCACAGCCTGCCTACGCTGTTTTGTTACATGTAGACAAACGGATATATGAAAAGGGTGACAGACCTTTTCTTATATCAAAATGGCGTTAGCAAAAGAAGAAAGATGCAAAGTTGACATTCCTCTTTTGGTTAAAGCCTTATGTAACAGTGACTAAAAGAAAAAGACAAAGATTCTGCCATATGAAGACAAATCTGCTTTATCAGAATGTGCAGAAAAGGTGTCTTGTCTTTTTGGAAAGACATTCATCTGTCCAATGAAGAAGCTTCACTGAGATTCTCAGTGAGAGCATAAAAGGAAGCTTCTAAGGATTGTGAGATAACCAAGAGTGTGAAATCAGATCGTGCATTAAAGTGTGTTTTCATGCATGCAAGTCTGTTTGAATATAACAGTTGTTTGTCTAAGCTGTTCATACTCAAGCTGTCCATCTGTGTCTTGTAAAAACAATGAGTGCATCTAAGTGAGTGTAGTCATTGTATCTAGTCTGAGTGTGTCTTAGATTAGTTAAACAACTGTTGTATCTGTCATCTCAGCTTGAACCTTTCCGCAGTCAAGCTTGTTTGTAATTAACACTTGTTGATAATATACACAAACATTGAGAAAAGAGTGTTGAGTTTTTAAATTGCTGTATTCACCCCCCCTCTACAGCTTAGAACAATACACTAGGGAAACCTTTTGGGACCTACATGAAATGGAATGGAATTGAATTGATGGTATATAACCTAAGTTTATAAAATTACTTGATTCATTTTAACCTAAGTTTTATTATTCATGGAATGGAATGGAATGCAATTGAATTGAATTGATTGTACATAACCTAAGTTTATAAAACTACTTGATTAATTTTAACCTAAGTTTTATTATTCATGGAATGGAATGGAATTGAATTGATTGTATATAACCTAATTTTATAAAATTACTTGATTACTGTTAACCTAAGTTTTATTATTCACTTGAATTAAATTGAGAAATTATGTTTTTGAAAATCTCAAACTGTTAGTTCAATTTCTCAAGCTGTTAGTGCATTTTCTCAAGCTGTTAAGTGTTTTACAAACTAAGTTTATAATTTTTTTTTATTAATTTTAATCTTAATTTTATTATTAATGGAATGGAATTGAATTGATTGTATATAACCTAAGTTTATAAAATTACTTGATTAATTTTAACCTAAGTTTTATAATTCATGGAATGAAATGGATTGCAATTGAATTGAATTGATTGTATGTAACCTAACTTTATAAAATTACTTGATTAATTATAACCTAACTTTTATTAATTATTCATGGAATGGAATGGAATTGAATTGATTGTATATAACCTAAGGTTATAAAATTACATGATTAATTTTAACCTAAGTTTTATTATTCATGGAATGGAATGGAACTGAATTGATTGTATATAACCTAAGTTTATAAAATTACTTGATTAATTTTAACCTAAGATTTATTATTCATTGAATGGAATGGAATGCAATTGAATTGAATTGAATGTATATAACCTAAGTTTATAAAATTACTTGATTAATTTTAACCAAAGTTTTATTATTCATGGAATGGAATTGAATTGATTGTATATAACCTCAGTTTATAAAATTACTTGATTAATTTTAACTAAGTTTTATTATTCATTTGAGTTAAATTGAGAAATTATGTTTTTGCAAATCTCGAACTGTTAGTTCAATTTCTCAAGATTTTTAGTGCATTTTCTCAAGCTGTTAAGTGTTTTATAAACTAAGTTTATAAAATTACTTGATTAATTTTAACCTAAGTTTTATTATTAATGGAGTGGAATGGAATGGAATGGAATGGAATTGAATTGATTGTATATAACCTAAGTTTATAAAATTACTTGATTAATTTTAACCTAAGTTTTATTATTCATAGAATGGAATGGAATGCAATTGAATTGAATTAATTGTATATAACCTAAATTTATAAAATTACTTGATTAATTTTAACCTAACTTTTATTATTCATGGAATGGAATTGAATTGATTGTAGACAACCAAAGTTTTCGAAATTACTTGATTAATTTTAACCTAACTTTTATTATTCACTTGAGTTAAATTGAGAAATTATGGTTTTGCAAATCTTGAACTAACAGTTCGGGATTTGCAAAAACATAATTTCCAATTTTAACTCAAGTGAATAATAAAACTTAGGTTAAAATTAATCAAGAAATTTTATAAACTTAGGTTATAATCAGTTAACAGCTTAAGAAAATGCATTAACATTTGAGAACTAGAAGTAACAGTTCGAGACAACTCAACCACTAACTTATGTGACCGTATAGTATATGAATTATTTATATTCTAAAATAAAAAAACTGTCACGTTTAGGATTCGAACGCGGGTTCACTTTTAGCCACATTTATGTTTTAGACAACTCAACCACTAAATAAGCGGTTCTTTTACTAATCCTAAATTAACAGGTTCTTTTACTAAACCCTAATTGTTTATAAAACGCCATAGAACACAAATCAAATCTTCAAGCAGTTAACCAGAAGTCAACTAAACCCAAATGGACAAGTCTTGGATCGGATTACAAAGGCTGAACAGAGGTTATATAGATGGAGTAACAACATTTAATGATTATGCAGTAGACAACTTGAAGAAAATGAATGACATCGACCCAGAAGGTAATAAAAAACAACTTCAAATGCCATGTCCATGTTCCAATTTTTTAAACTATTTAATGCGTAATGTGGAGGAAGTGGAATTCCATTTATTCTGTAATAGCAGGGTCGGCCCAAGGGGGTCGAACTGGGCCTCGGCCCGAGGCAGCTACTTGCAAGGGGCATAAAGTTTGTGTATAGTCCAGATAGGGTTAGGTCCATTTGAAAAACAATGACGATACGCAAAGAGGGCAGAGGGGAAACGGGAGTTCGAGAGACGTCACGGGAATATGAAAGGGCGCAAGAAGATGAATATCGATCGATCTATCCACGTAAACGCTGATGCAGAAGATGGATAACACACACGAAATTCATTCTTTTCACTTCTCTCGTGTTCGACCGTTCGATTTATTCATTGATTGATTTCATTGAATCTGTTGAAGTAGATAATCGCATACAATGATACGATATGATAATATTCAATCAGTTTGAAGTAGACTAACAAATCTACTTCTACATATTCATTCACTCATTTCATTCGATTAATTGATTTTTGTGCTCGTTGCCTAGTACACGTTCATATCGAGTTCAATAGATTGAATATCATCATATTAAAAGCCTGTCATATTATACATACTGTTTGCAGTTCGATTCTATCTATGGAATTTCTTTCTTCTTATATAGCTGTGGTTTACTTATAAGTGTGTTGTGGTTTTAATATGATAAGGATTTCTTAAAAGTGGTTTGTTTTTATATAGTAGGTTGGATATAAAGAGGCGATGGAAGCAAAGTATGGGGAAGATATGAATAATCAGCCTGGAATGAGTGTGTTAGAAGAAAGGAAGATTGTTTGGATGTGTTTTGACCTCTGATCCGAAGTACAAAATGATAGCGATGTCTGGACACCTAGTACATAATGTTCTCAGTCTCCGAACTTATGAGGTTTGTTTATTCTAATAAGTAGCAAAACTTTTCTTATGGTTATCATTGTACTTGTTAGTTCTTACAATCATCATAGTATGTTGTTATTAGTAAAAAGCAGGAAAGCCATGGACCAGTGGTAAATATCAAATACTATATTCCATGTGTTAAACTTAATATGTTACAAGCATTATCATAGGTTACTTGCTCAAGTCATGTGTAGTGTTATGTGTTAGTGTTAGTTAATTGTGTTTATTTTCTTAAATTACAGTTCATACTTCATAGGTATGCTTAGTGTATTTTACTGAACTTTTCATAGGATTGTGGATTAACAGCGATATTTGTTAATCATAACTCAAGAAAGTTGCAATTGAAGTAAGCAAAATTCTTTTAATATAACTCAGATTTTTATTTGAGTTATGTTTGGGGAAAAAATCATAACGCGAATTTGACACGACACGAATACACGAACGGAAATAAGTTTTATCTCACTTTTTAAGATGTATTCATGTCGTGTATTCGTGTCATGTTGTGCCTCCCACAAACTCGTGTATGCGTGTCCCCAATTGCCAGGCTACTGATGTTGTTAGTTTAAAACACGGCTCCGTTACTGATTAATTTATAAGAGACACACTTATATGACTGCTCATGTTTTCGTTAATTAAAAACACACTTAAAAGAAAATTTTTAAGGGCATTATTCTTCTATCTCACCCTAGGCATCAAAATGCTTAGGACTGGCCCTGTGTAATGGCATTGATCAAAACTACACAAAGTGGACTAAACATGGAGAAAAGGATGAGTCATACTTAACTGCCGAACATCACAGTGGTACAACAGATTATGTTCACACAGAGATGATTTTTGATTCAGAATTCCAACTGATGGCCCAGAAACAGTTGAAATGGTTAATGTTGCAAAAGATAATTTTGATGATGAGGATCCGGTTTACCATGTTAAGTTTCTACAACTACTACAGGACGCAGAGAAGCCACTTTACAAAGGTGTCTTGACTTCACAAAGTTATCAGCAATTGTTGAACTGTTCAACTTGAAGAGTAAGCATGACTATTCTGATAAGTTCTTTACTGAGTTACTAGTTTTGTTGGAAAAGATGCTACCGGATGGTAACAAACTGCCAGAAAAACTTATGAGGCAAAAAAAGCTCTAAAATTGATGGGGTCAGGATACAAATAGATTGATCTATGTACAAACAACTGCCTTCTTTACTGGAAGAAGGATGGTGTTAGAATATGTTTTTTATTGATGAAATATCAAAGTCTAGGGACTGTTTTGCAATTTCCTTAAAGTGTGTAAATATGTATAAATAGTCTTGTTGACTTTCCAATTTAGTAGAACTGTTAGAATATTCTTTTTGTACGATTGGTAACCATTTGGGAGTAGCAGTACTGTACACGAAGAACATTCCCGAAATCATTTTGTAATCATCAAGATCATCAATCGAATCATTTGGTTAGTGTTGATTATATTCTGTGTTCTTATTAATTGCATTTAGTTGATTGAATTGGTAGAAACTTAAATTCACAATTGGTATCAGAGCCTTAGGGATGAATCATACTGATTGAGATTGAATTTTTCGTGTTCTTGAGTATTTTTTCGCAAAAACCCTAAAATCACTAGGGGTTTTGATTTTGTTGATCATTCTCAGTGTTGATTGGACCGAAGGTTAAGGTTTTAAAGACGAATCAATTGAATATAAACTTGTTTTGATTTTCAAAACACAGAAAAAGATCTAAGCAATTTTCTGAAATTTTGAAATGTTCAAAAACCGGTACTGTTTCATTGAAAAAGTCTGGTTTAGATCCATTTTTTCATAAAAGTGCTTAACACAAAGTGTTTGTATTCAAAAACCTTACCTTCGATTACAATTTGAATGAAATTGGGTAAAATTTGGTTTTAATCTGAAATTCAGACTTGTAAAATCTGAAAATACTAAGAAACTCGAAATATACACATCCTGTGTGTAATTCGAGTTGAGTATCTTAGTAATTCGAGTTGAGTATCTTTGTAATTCGAGTTGAGTGTCTTAGTAAGTCGAGTTGAGTACATTAGTTAATCGAGTTGCTTATCTTAGGAATTCGAGTTGTGTATAACTAATATTCAAGTTGACAGACTCATTCGTGTTTCTTATAAGACACATTCGTGTTTCTTATTAGACACATTCGTGTTTCTTAGAAGACTCATTCGAGTTTCTTATAAGACATTCGATTTTCTTATAAGACATTCAAGTTGTGCAAAAATCATTCGAGTTTTGTACAAGACCTTCAAGTTTTTCTATAAGACTCATTCGAGTTTTATAAAAGACTGATTCGAGTTTGATAGAAGACTGATTCGAGTTTTATAAAAGACAGATTCGTGTTTTGTACAAGACACATTCGAGTTTGGTATAAAATTCAAGTATTCATATACTCACTCGAGTTTTGCCAAATACACATTCGAGTTTGATCAAACACTCATTCGAGTTTGATCAAACATTCATTCGAGTTTGATCAAACACTCATTCGAGATTGATCACACACTCATTCGAGTTTGATCGAACACTCATTCGAGTTTTAGTGAAAGAATCAATCGAGTTTTATCATAAACTCAATCAAGTTTTACACTACATTCATTCAAGGTTCACACATAACACAAGAATCATTTGATTTCAGTACTAATCTGTGTTTCAAGATGTGATCAAACGTTTCAATCTCATTCGGAGTTCATTTGATCTTGGTCAAAGTTTCCCAACGATCAATCAACATGTCTAAAGATGCACTTGCTATGGGATCAGAAACCAAACCCCCAATCTTATACAGGGGAGAATATGTCCAATGGCGGGAGCGGTTTCTTGAATTTATAAGTTTCCATGATTTGTCTGAGGAAATGCTGAAATCATTAAATGACGGACCAGCAATTTTTATGGAAACAATCCCAGGAGTACCAACTGGCAATCCCCCAATACCACCGAGAACTGTTGAGGTCACAAACCTAACAGAGGCCCAAAAAAAGAGAAAGTTAGGTGACAAGACTGCCAGAAAACTATTGTTGATTTCTATCCCCAATGAAATATACACTTGTCTGACAAATACAAAGACTGCAAAGTCCATCTGGGATGAAGTATGCAAAATCATGAGGGGATCAGACAGAGCTGCTACTAATAGGGCTAGGAATAGTCTAATGACGTTTGAGAACTTCAGAGCTCGTGAAGGTGAGCTTTTGGAACACACTTACCTCAGATTTGTGAATCTTGTAAGTGAAGTAAAAAGAAACGGAGTGACAAAGTCCAACTTGGACATCAATGTCAAATTTTTAAATGTGCTAAATCTAGAATGGGAAAAATATGCTATGATCATCCAACAAACGAAAGATATAGAGGAGATGGATTTTCATATGCTATTTGAAAACCTCAACAACTACCAAGAAGTTGTTTTGAGGAAAATATCTGGAAAGAAGAAAGCGGAAAAAGAAACTGCTGATCCACTAGCTCTACTAGCGGAGAAAAAGTATAAATACAAACTGAAAAAGGAAAAGAGAGCAGTAATCAGCAGCACATCTTCTGAATCAGAATCATCAGATTCATCTGCAGATCCGGAAATAGAAGAGATGAAAAAGCAGATGGCACTGCTTACGAAGGCATTTCAGAAGAAATTTTACAGGAAGCCAACAAACAACAAAATGTGCTACAAAACAGGTTCAAGAAAAGTTGAGAAAAAGGATAAATATGAGAAAGCTGGAGAAAGTAGTACACGAAAGTCTGACAAATATGAGAAGTCAGATAAATCAGCCAAGAAGGAGTCGGAGCAAAAATGCTATAACTGTGGAAAACCGGGTCACTATGCCAGGGAATGCAGATCACCTGTAGTAAAAAATTCAGACTACTACACAAGAAAGGCACTCTTGGCCAAAGAGAAAGAGTCAGGCAAAGCTCTGATGGCAGGAACGATCATTGGTTACAGTTATCAGAAGATGATGATATCTTGGATGAAGATGCACATATTTGTCTAAAGTCTGAAATTCTCAATGAATCTGAACAAAGTGAATCAGCTATGATAGCTGAAGATGAGGTGTGGGTTGGACTGACAGATGAAGAGGATGCAGATAGGAGAGAATCTGAGTCTGATGAAGAAGAAACAACAGAAGAAGTTGCATTAATGGCATCTGGCCAAAATAAAGCTGAAAATGAGGAAGATTCAGAGTCTGATAACTCAGAGGATTCAGAAGGACCGGAGGTAAATTCTATTTCAGATTCTGATAATGACGACTCATGCATATTAGAAGAAAAACTAACTAATATGGCTTTCATGCTTAAAAAGTTTGAAAAATCCTTAAAAGCAGAAAAGAAAAAGGTTCATTCTTTGGAAAACAAACTTCTAAATGAACACAATTTAGTTCTAGATTTTTCCAAAGATAAAGCCTTAGCTTTACGAGCTGTCTCAGACTTACAAGATAAGGAAAAAGAACTTCAAAGCAATATACTTAATCTGAATCACAAAATATCTGATATACAAGAAAGTCTGCGAATAGCTGAGTTAGAAGCCTCAAACTTTTCTGTAAAATATCATGCCATATTTGAAGAGAGAACTAAACTTTATGAGAAAATAAAACAGATGGAGGATGAATTTATTAAAAGAGGGCAAACAGATCAAACAATATATTTAAATCAACCAAAAGATACAGAGTTTTACAACTCTAAATCTGGTATTGGTTGGGAAAATCCTAAATATCTGACAAAAGCTATATCAAATTCACCAACACTATACGATGTCAGATACATGAATCTAGGATTAAAAATGACATTCATGAAAGCATCTGAAGAAGTAGAATCTAGCGAAGAAGTAAAAAGATTAAGATCAGACAAAATGCAAAATTATATTGATTATACAAAGATAAATGAAACAAGCAACATTATTGATACTAAAGAAGAGTTAATTCAAACTTATTCTGAAAAGAATTTGTCTGAATTACCATCTCAGTCTCAAAAATTATATTTACCAAATTCAATTTTAGAACAGATAAATTCTGATTTAGAATTGAAAATTAAGAATTTTGAGACAGAGAATGGAACTCTAAAGGAAGAATTAAATAAAATGGAACAAATGTTGCAAAATAAACCAAAACACATAAATGTGTCTGATCCACAATCAACTACTTCTCTAGACTCTATTAATTCAGAGAAAGAATTTGATCTGTACATGCACTCTGATAATAATTCATTAGATCAAATGTTTGGTAAAATTGGTGAATTTATCAAACCTTTGACTAATAAACAATCAAATGGTAATAAAGAACCTGTTAAAATTCTACAAAGAATGACTACAGAGTCTTTAAAACCATCTGTAAATTCACCATCAATACAACAAAAGAAGGAGAAAACAAAATTTTTTGTTCAATCTCCTAGTTTTGAAAAGGGTGAATCATCTTCATCAACGGACTCTATTGCTCGAAAGGTCAAATCTTCAACAGGTATGAAAAACTTACAGAAGACACGAGTTTCTAAATCCACTAATTCACATACTTCTTTTATGCCAGATATCATTGTGAAAGGGTCGAGAAAACAAGTATGGCGAAAGAAGAAAAGCGAAGAGAAAAACAAGACTATAAAACAAGAATGGCGCGTGAAAGAAAAAATTGTTACAGATAGAATTAGCAAAACTGAACATTCTGTCTGTAATAAGGATAATCTTGTTAATAATTCTTGTATTAAATTTTCAAGAACGAAATTAATTGCTTTGAATTCTTATGTCTGTAAGCCTGACTCTGTGAAAAATAATAAGCTCGTATGGCAACCAAAGAAAATGGACCCATTTTATGGACAGAAAAAGGATCCACAGATAAAAATTTCAAAAACAATTCCACCGCGGATTGTACAAAAGTGGAAACCCAAACGAACAGTTTAAAAATGGGTACCGAAAATAAATTCAAACGATAAGCCTAAAGCCATATCAGTTAGAAAAACAAATGATACTATGCATGATTTACCTAAAACTAAAGTACCCAACTACAAGTGGGTACCTCATGTGCTATTACGTTTTATAGGTAAACCATGTCTGGTACCTTGATTCGGGATGCTCCAAACATATGACCGGACAACGAGACACACTCACGGACTTTGTAGAAAAGTTCTGTGGGACGGTAAGATTTGGAAACGATCAGTTTTGTCCGATCAAGGGATACGGAAGTCTGAAGTATGACAAAATCACAATCCAAAAGGTCTTTTATGTTGACGGTCTTGGTCATAATCTATTCAGTATTGGACAACTGTGTGATAAGGGGTTAGAAGTCAACTTCAAAGCCAATCGGTGCAGCGTCAGATCAGCAGAAGGAAAAGAAATTCTAGCAGGAAACAGGAAAACAAATCTATACTCCATTGATTTAACCTCGATCAATCTGAAGAAAGATGTCTGCTTATTGTCAAAAGCAACATCTAAAACAGCATGGCTGTGGCATCGTCGCCTTTCACATCTGAATTTCAATGAACTGACCAACCTAGCAAAAGGAGGGTTAGTTAAAGGGCTGCCGGCGCTAAAATTTCAAAAAGAGCAACTATGCGCGGCATGTGAAAAAGGAAAGATGACAAAAGCCACACACAAATCCAAAACAGCACACTCATCCACAAGAGCACTAGAGTTACTGCATATGGATTTGTGTGGACCAATGAGAGTACAAAGTATAAATAAGAAAAGATATGTATTGGTGATAGTTGATGACTATTCACGATACACATGGGTGTTTTTCCTGAAATCCAAATCAGATGCAACCGAATCTATCATCGACTTCATCCGAAAAATACAAGTAAAGTTGCAACTCACCATTCAGACAATTCGCTCAGACAATGGAACAGAGTTCAAGAACAAATCACTAGACTCGTTCTTAAATTCAGTAGGAATTACACATCAATTCTCAGCTGCTCGGACTCCACAACAAAACGGTGTCGTTGAAAGAAGAAATCGGACACTAGTGGAATCAGCTAGGACGATGTTGGCCTACTCCAATTTAGCATTGTTCTTGTCGGCAGAAGCGGTTGCAACAGCGTGTTTCACACAAAACCGTTCAATAATAAATAAAAGATTCGGAAAGACTCCGTATGAACTGATCAATAAACGAATACCTAATATTAAATTTTTCCATGTCTTTGGTTGCAGATGCTTTATATTGAATGATAAAGACAATCTGGGAAAGTTTAATCAAAAGGCGGATGAAGGAATCTTCATCGGGTATTCAAAGGAGTCGGTTGCTTTCCGAGTATACAACAAGAGAACCAAGATAGTCAACGAGAGCGTAAATGTTAAATTTGACGAAGGAGTGGTTATGGCTTCTGAACACACCAGTTCAGGACCCGGACCTAACATGCAGACTTCATTGGAGTCAAATAGACAAAATGCTGAACAAAATGAATTAAATAAGTTGTTTGAGAACTTTTATGACGATTATTTTGAAACTCCCAAATCTAATGTTCAAAATTTGGTGCCTGACAGGATTACTGAAGATCCAGTCGTAGTTTCAGATCTTTCTCAACAACAAAGTTCAGAAGAAACTGGAGAAGCTTCAACAGCAAATGTGCAGTCAACTACTGAGATTGTACAACCAATTGAACCTCCACATGCTTCTGAAACCCCTATTACTTCTGAACAGTCAGAAGCTCCTACCTCAGATGTTCCACCTACAACATCTGCAGCAAATCCCGAACCATATTTCGATTCCAATCCCAACCAAGACACAATAGAACTGTTTCCACATACAATTAAGTGGACAAGAAATCACCCAATAGAGAATATCATTGGTTATCCATCTTCATCAGTCCAAACCAGAAGGGCTACAATAAATGAATGCTTATTTTCAAATTTTTTGAGTAAGATTGAGCCTAGAAATGTAAAAGAAGCCCTTCTGGATGCCGATTGGATTGTGGTGATGCAAGAGGAACTCAACCAGTTCGAACGGTTAAAGGTCTGGAGACTTGTTGAGCGCCCAAAAGACAAATCCATAATTGGCACGAAATGGATCTTCAAGAACAAGAAAGATGAACACGGTGTCATTATTCGGAATAAAGCTCGTCTCGTGGCCAAAGGATACAGTCAACAAGAAGGGATTGATTATGATGAAACATTCGCACCAGTTGCACGCATTGAAGCCATAAGGATGTTTTTAGCTTTTGCCGCACATAAAAATTTTACAGTATATCAAATGGATGTCAAAACTGCGTTTTTAAACGGGGAGCTAACTGATGAAGTATATACATATCAGCCCGAAGGATTTACTGATCTTTCGAAACCTGATCATGTATATATTTTGGATAAGTCACTGTATGGCCTTAAACAAGCACCTCGTGCTTGGTATGATGCACTTTCAACATATCTGTTGAAATGTGGATTTACAAAAGGTGCAGTTGACACAACCTTGTTTATAAAACGTCAGGGGTCAGATATCATAGTTATACAGATATATGTAGATGATATAATATTTGGGTCTACAAATCCAGAATTTTGTAAGAAATTCGCATTTTTAATGTCCCAAAAATTTGAAATGAGCATGATGGGTGAAATAAATTTTTTCTTAGGATTACAAGTAAAACAATTAACTGATGGTATCTTTATTAATCAGTCAAAATACATACAAGACATGTTGAAGAAATTTAACATGGTAAATAGTACTCCTATGAAAACTCCCATGGCTCCGGATTCAAAATCAAAACTCGATGCGAACATCTCAGGGAAACCTGTAGATGTAACCCATTATCGAGGTATAATTGGGTCATTAATGTACTTAACAGCTAGTAGACCAGATATTATGTTTGCTACATGTGTCTGTGCTAGATATCAGGCAAATCCAAAAGAATCACACTTAACAGCTGCAAAACGAATTTTAAGATATCTCAAAGGTACTCCAAATCTTGGTTTGTGGTATCCTAGGGAGTCTTCATTTCATCTGACTGCTTTTTCTGACGCTGATCACGCAGGTGATAAGATGGACAGAAAAAGTACGTCAGGAGCAGTACAATTCCTAGGTGACAAACCCGTCTGTTGGTCATCCAAGAAACAACATTGTGTTTCATTGTCTACAGCTGAGGCAGAGTATGTTGCTGTATCTTCCTGCTGCTCTCAAGTGTTGTGGATGAAAAGCCAACTGCGTGATTACGGGTTTACACCAAAGAAGATTCCAATATACTGTGATTCTCAGAGCGCAATAGCTATTGCATCAAATCCGGTGCAACATTCAAAAACGAAACACATCGACATTCGGTATCATTTCATTAAAGATCATGTAGAAAATGGAAATATAGAATTATATTTTGTACCTACTGAATATCAACTAGCTGATTTGTTTACCAAAGCATTAGATGAAAAGTGGTTTAATTTTTTGGTATACAAATTAGGTATGTTGAATCGTTAAAATTTAAATAATTCAGTAGTTTCAAAATTATAATTGTAAAATTTCATTTTTAAGTGATTCTTATCTGATGTTGAAATTCATGTATTATAAAAGTTTATATTCTTTGGAATTTAACAAGATCAGGATTGTCATGTGCAGGGGGAGCAGAAAAGCAATTTATCTGATTTTGCATAAATCTGATAAAAATTATCTGTTATTTTGTAGGGGGAGCAAAGCTGAAAAATTAAATAATAAGTTGAGGGGGAGCAACTTTCTGAAATTCAAGGGGGAGCAATTGCATTTTGTTAATACTGTTATTTTTTTTGTTGTTAATACTTTTAATTTATTGTTTGTGTGTATTTTTCATTTTATTATTTTTTTTTTGTGATGTTCATGTGACATTTTTTTTACAAGAATTTTTTTTAGTCCATTTTAATTTTTTTTTGTCTTTTGTTTTTGTTTTTTTGTGTAGTTAAATTTTTTTTTTTTTGATATTCAAATTTTTTTTACTCACAATTTTTGATTGAAAAGGTGGTTTATGGGCTAACTTGGTTTAAAATATGGGCCGAGAGTTTGAATTGTTGAAAACATAAAGTGGGTCGGGTAAAAAGTGAATATAAATTTGAATTTTCAAACTCAAATTCACTTTTTCGGAAATTCAAAAAGAATTCACCTTCTTCCACAACCTTTCTTCACTTCAACGAAACCTCAAAAACCCACAAACCGACGATCTAATTTCATCAATATTGTGAGTCAAGTTTTGTTTTTCTTTATTATTTCAGTTTATTTGAGCATATTATCAGTGTATTTGTTTGAATGTTATTATGTGTTCGTATGTCAATTTTTTTTTTTGCATTCATGGCCGTTAATGGTGAATTGTTTGAATGATACTTGAAACTGAAATTAAGTGTGTGCTGTTGTTCATAATGATAATATGACTATGAATCTGAAGTTTCATAAGTCGTTTTTTAAATCACACACACACAATCATCGATTTTTCAATAGAACAGTTTCGCATTTTTTGATTTTTCTGAAATTTGAATTTTTAACAACTTTAAAGTTGTTTTTGTTCAAGGTTCAGTAAAACAAATATGTTTAAAATGCATTTTCGAGGGGGGTACAAGTTTTTATACACTGAAACATAGCCCTGAACTCAAATTCATAAAATCAGTGTTCTGGACTTGTAAGAAAAGCAGATAGATATTTCTCGAATAAAGCTTCATTCGAGTTGAATGAAAGAGTTATTCGAGTTGATTGACAGTTCCATTCGTGTTGCATATGTAAGTCATTCGAGTTGCAAATGTAAGTCATTCGAGTTGATATGTATGTCATTCGAGTTGCCTATATGTGTCATTCGAGTTTCATCTGAGATTAATTCGAGTTAAATCATAACTCATTCGAGTTGATGTATATTAAACTCAGAGTTAATCGAGTTTAATACACATTATATTCGAGAAAGAAGTAAGCTTTATGCGAGTTGTCTAGTGTATCAAACACTTAGAAAATTTTCAACACATAGTTTAGGACATATATATATCGAGTTTTACATATCATCATTCGAGAAAACTCAAGACTGATTCGAGTTGAGTCAAATTTCATTCGAGTTTAGTATAGACTTATTCGAGTTTCATTGACTCATTATTCGAGATTTACAGAGTCTTATTCGAGTTTTATAGACTCTTTATTCGAGATTTACAGAGTCTTATTCGAGTTTCATAGACTCATTATTCGAGATTTACAGAGTCTTATTCGAGTTTCATAGACTCATCATTCGAATTGTCTAATGTATCATCCGACATAGATCAAGCATAATTCGAGAAACTTGTTATTTCATTCGAGTTTAATCAGAAATTTTTTTTTTCTAAGTGTGGGATTTTTGTGTTTTAAGAAAAATGTCACATTTTTTAAGAAATTGTTATAAATTTGTGTTTTTCTAACATTGGTCTCTAAACGATTGACTTTGGAGTCCTTTCAATAATTTTCAATTATTGTCAGGAATCCCGATGCTTTAAAAAGAAAATCACAAGTTTTTGCAATTTCTGATAAAATGTTACAAGTTTTTCTACATTTTCAAGGTTGTCATTTGTGTACTTGATAAGTCTAACATGATTTTTATTTTTACAGGTTTTCAAATGGCATCCCCAGTGCAATCCCAAAATTCAAATTCCTCTGATTCCCATTCATCGTCAAATCATACCCTTCTTTCTACCCCAGTCAGATCAACCTCAGTGGCCCGTTCCTCACAAACACATATTATCCCAGACAATCAACTTGTCAAGCCAAAACATTGCCTTCCATTCAGGGACAATAACCACCGTTTAGATTCCAAAGTTATAAAAGTAAGCCATCCTATCATTGTGGACATTCTAAAAGGCCATCCTCTTGGTTATCTGCTTCAGTATAAGCCGTCTATTCCACAAGTATACTTACAACAATTTTGGCACACTGTCAAATTTGATCCTGCGGACGGTAATCACCATTTTAAAGTGACGATTGATCAATTCAAGACAAAGATCACTCTTGCAAGGCTACGTCACAATTTATTTCTTCCACGACGAATAGACACTGTGAACTTTCCAGAATTAGCAGATTTTGAGGATTTTGTTTCTGATGAAGAGCTTGTCCATAATTTGATTTGTCTAGGCTACTCAAAGCCACTTCCGAAGAGCTCCAAATTTCACAGAAATGGTTTAAATGGCGAATGGTACACATTGTTTGGTATCATAAATCGTTGCATGACTTCAAAGCATACGGGAATTGATCGATGTAGCATTCATTGCCTGCGAATATTTCATGGGATCGCATTCAACAAGCACTATGACTTTGCTCAGTGTATTCGGGAAGATCTAAAGGAGATTGTACTTGCTAAAACCACAAACAGAGCAAGGACATTCGTTCCACTTCAAAGGTTTATTCAGATTCTTATCCGAGGGATCTTAAGGGCTAATGAAAATATTCCAAAGAGAGCCAATTCTCAAAGATGCCCAGACTATGTTATGATGAGTTTGCATGAAGTGCCGGACTCTCCGAATGCCAACATAATGCCAATTCCAGAGTCATTACTCAAATATGCTGATCAAGAGAGTGAACATGTGAAATTGTATCGAATAGATCATGCTCCGATAGAGACCCAAGAACCGGGTTCTCTTAGCCTAGGAGTTTTAAGGATAGCGGAACCTCAGCAAGGAGCTGAAGTTCAGGTTAGCCGTTCTGAGAGTGAGGGTGAAGGAAGTGTGAGGGGAGGTGAGGAAGAACAAGAAAAATCTGATTCTGAGAGAACTCTATCTGATATTCAAGAAGAAGAGGGAGAGGGTGATGATGATGATGATGGTGATGATGATGGTGATCATCATGAAGGAGGGGGAAGGATGATTGAGGTTGAGCACATAGCTGTAGAGAGTGTGAGGGTGCCCCTAAGCCCAGAAAGCCGGGAATTACCCACATCCACTATTAGCTCTCCTTTGAGAGTTAGCATTGAACAAGTCAGTATCCCACTGACGAGTGCACGCCCAACAAGCCACTCAGTCTCCTCTCAACAGGAGTCTGTTTCAATTGCACACAGGGATGAGCCACATAATCTATCCGAGAGTCACTTGGACTTGATGGATATTGAACCAAGTACACAGTTGCCCGTGTGTACGACTTCATTTGATTCACTGAGTTTAGCTGACATACACGTTAGGACACTTGCGTCAACTTCATCTGTTGAAGTTAGTGTGGCTGAACTGAGTGTTCCCACTGGAACATCCTTAGTAACGGAAGCATTTGTTGCTCCGTCACTTGAAGAGGGTGGAAGTCCAGTTAGAGAAATGCCGATATCAACTCTGAGCACTGGCCACACAGAAGTTCTGTATACCAGTTCAACTGTTGTGTCAACTGGAAGTCTTCGTGACCCAGTAGTGAGTTTATCCCCGTTTGTGACCGAATCAACTATGTCAACAGCTTTGAATGAAGTGGTTTCTGGAGTAAACAAGCATGTTTCAAATCAACTGGCTGAGGTCATGGCTCAAATGTCTAATATTCAGAAGTTTTTGAAAGGAAAGGATGTTGCGGAGGAATCTGTTAAGGAAAATGAGTCAAAACAACAAATTGAAGAGTTGAAGGAGGAATTAAAAGATTTTGTATTTGAACAGTTTGATGAAATAAGGGAGCGTATGATAAGCTTGGAGAATACAGTTGTAACGGCGTTAGGTAATCTCTCTGAACGAGTGGCGGCAGTGGAAGAGACCTGCAAAGCTCAAGCTTCCTCGTCGAAAAGGAAACATGATGAGCACGACGACGACTCCGATGATGCTCCTCATGAGGGGGAGAAGAGGAGAAAGCTTGATGAGCCGATTCCTGGAGTTTTAATGATAACATATCCAGAGAAGGAACCAGAAGCTCAAGGGACAGAAGCCGGAGGATCTAAACAGACAGCTGGTGAACAGAGAGAACTGGGATTGATTCTTTATGAAGATGTTCCAGTTCCTTTGAACACTCAGCCTGATATTTATCAGTTCATTGAATATATTGATTCAGAGGAAGATGTTCAAGAGAAAGAGAAAGAGCCGAGTATTCAAGAGATAGGAGAAGGAAGAGAGGAGTACATTGAATTGTCTGAAGATGATGACATAATTACGTTGACTGATGTTGACTTTAGGGCGGAAAGGATAGAAGAAGAGGAGGTGTTAGTTGAAGAAATCATGAAAGATGTTGAATTAACTCCAACGATTGAAAAGCCTGAGGTGGTTGTACAGGTTAAAGAAGAGTTTGAAGAGTTTCCTGTTGAGAGCAGTATGGCTCAAGAAACAGTTGTTTTAAATGAAGTGGAAGTGATGGATAGATTCTTTAATAAATTTGTTTTGGCTGATGAATCAAAGAAGCAACACAGATTAAGATTTCAAGCACAACAAGTGGTGCAAAGAGAGATTCAAGATATGTTGACTTTGTTAAATAAGGATGAGATAAGTAAGAAAAAGGTGAAAAAGCTTGAATTACCAGAGAACAGGTCTGCTGAGTTCATAAGGAAAAGAAACAAGATGCCGTACATTGAAGACATTTTAGAAAAACGGATCTTTTGTAAAAAGCAAGCTCCTTGTTCCTTTCACAAGCTATTCCGAGTTTTAGAGCCGATATGCCCAATCTGGTTAACTATGCCAGTTTCCTGAGGAATAAGACTCAAGAGGTTGAGAAGGTGAAGAGCGATTTCAGAATAGTGGATCTGGTGCAAATTGAAAAAGAAAGATTTGTTAAAGTTTTTTATCCGAAGTTTACTGTAACCAGGTCTGATGGAAATACTTATGTATTCACGGAAGCTGATATGTTCAACATGCACTTAGTTGATATTGAAGATCTGTTTGACGAGCTGTGCAGAAATAAAAGGAATGAACATTGTAGATTTGCGCTGAAGACATTGTTTCACTTTATGCATACTAAACTTGTATTAATGTCAGTGCAAGATTTACAGATTGGAGTTGAGAGAGGAATGAGGAAGATAAACATGACTGCACCACACAGAGATATTAAATTTGCTGGTGAGCTTAAAGAGTTTCAATTTATTATGGTGAAGCATCCAGCTGTCATGTATAAAGATAGGAATAAAAGGTTGAGAGCTATGAGGAGTGTTGAGCTGAACAAGTTTTCCAATGGTACGTTGATTAAGGTGTTGAATGGTTTGAAAGGCAAGCTGGCTGCAGATCAAAAGAGGAAGACAAAGAAAGGAGCCTTATTTGTTAATGATCGAAGACTCATGGTCGAGTTTATTTCTAAAATTGAATGGAGGCTGTCAGATCGAGAAAGTATTAGAAGATTTGAACAGAAGCTGGGCTTGTCAATCTGAAGACTTTGCTACTTTCATCAAAGGGGGAGATTGTTAGAATATGTTTTTTATTGATGAAATATCAAAGTCTAGGGACTGTTTTGTGATTTCCTTAAAGTGTGTAAATATGTATAAATAGTCTTGTTGACTTTCCAATTTAGTATAACTGTTAGAATATTCTTTTTGTACGATTGGTAATCATTTGGGAGTAGCAGTACTGTACACGAAGAACATTCCCGAATATATTTTGTAATCATCAAGATCATCAATCGAATCATTTGGTTAGTGTTGATTATATTCTGTGTTCTTATTAATTGCATTTAGTTGATTGAATTGGTAGAAACTTAAATTCACAGATGGGGAATCGACTGTGTATCGAACTTGTGGGACATCAAGATGGAAGGTGGATAAGAAGACGAATAAAGTGTACGAGAAAATTCCAGCGAAAAGCATGTAGTATTTTCCAATAATACCAAGAATGCAACGTCTCTTTAGGAAACAGAGTATTTCAGAAGATTTAACATGGCACACAACAAGGAAGAAAACAGATGGTGTGTTACGTCACGCCGCAGATTCACAGGCATGACGCACCATAGATACATAACTCCCGGTAATTGCTAAAGATCCAAGGAATCTAAGGCTAGGAATATCGGCTGATGGGGTTGACAAGAACAGAGGAAATAGGCATCACAGTGTATGGCCAGTTTTAATTGTCATTTACAACCTTCCTCCATGGTTGTCTATGAATAGAAATTTTATAATGCTTTTCGTGTTGATAATTGGATACCCGGAAATGATATCGATGTATTTTTAGAAACATTGGTTGATGATCTGCAAACCTTATTCGAGTCAGGGGTCGATACATATGATGCTGCCACAAACAATATGTTTAATCTACGTGCGGTTGTGTTATGGTCAATAAATGATTACCCTGCCCTTGTTACTTTATGTGGCTACCCAAGCAGTGGATACAAAGGTTGTGTAGTATGTGGGAAAGAAATTGATTGTGTTAGACTTCCTGCATCATCCAAGCAGAGTTATGTTGGTCAGAGAAGATTTCTACCACAGGGGACACCCGTTCAGAAGGCAAACGAAGGCGTTTAATGGAAAACAAGATTTTCACCTGTGTCCAAAATCAATGACTGGAAAAGACATTTACAACGAGGTCAAAGATATTAAAAATAAGTGGGGAAGGGTAAAACGACCAAACCAGAAGCACACAAGGAAAAGAGGAAGAGAAGATGGTAGTTCAAGCCATGTAAATGAACAAGATGGTGCGTACTGGAAGAAATTCAGAATTTTGGTATCGAAAGCTTAAGTATTGGAGGCATAATGAAGTCCAACATTGCATTGATTTCATGCATATTGAAAAGAATGTTGGTGAGAGTATAGTCGGAACTTTACTAAATGTTTCAGGAAAGACAGAAGATGGAGAGAATGCTCGATTGGATCTGGCAGAGTTGGGGATAAATATGCCTTATTGAAACCTGATAATTGATTTGCAATATTAGTCAAAGCTATTTACCCATGTTGCATTTGTTGCCACTAAGGCAGATTGTCCAATCTGTTCTACTCTGATGAACATGCTGGCTACGCTGCTCTAACATGTTGAGCAGTGTGGACAAATTCTAAGTGTTCTGTTCTTTATGAACAGATGCTGTTGTTTGGGAACAAGCTAAACACTTTAAGAATATGTTTCCTTGTCCTCATGTATTGTCTTGGACCAAGAGATCGGTTTACAAAGTCGAAGACAAAGTGGAAAAACAGAAGCTGCTAAGACTGCCTACGCTGTTATGTTACATGAAGAGAAAGTGGATATTTGAAATGGGTGACAGACCATTTCTTATATCAAAATGGCCATAACAGAAGATAAAAGTTTTAAAGTTGACATTCCTCTTTTGGTTGAAGCCTTCTGCAATAGAGACCAAAAGGAAAAAATAAAGATTCTGCAATGTAAAGACAATACAACTTTGTCAGAGCGTGCAGAAAAGTATTCGTGTCTTTTTGGAAAGACATTCCACTATCTCTATGTCCAATTAGACATGTAAATGGGGTGGGGCGGGGTGGGGATCTCAATTCCCATCCCCATCCTTACTTCTTAATCCTCTCCCCCATCCCCAGCCCCATCCCCGTCCCAATCGGGGAATTGTGTTTTTCAAGTTCCTAAAATATTATTAAGTTTAAACTATAAATAGTAATTTAGTAGAAAAATTTATGTAAATAAACTTTAAAACAAATCAATTCAAACATATTTGAGTTATTTACAAATATAATTTATGATTTTTAATGAAACTAAAACAAAGAAATTGTCAGGATCTGAACTTAATTAACCAAGACTAACTGATTTGAATTTATCACAGTATAAATCAATAATCTTGCTTTGAATCAAAGTTAAATTAAGAAGTTTGCGGAATAACACATAATTATTTTAACAAAAGCTTTTAGAATCAATAGCAAATAAACAAAATTAATAATTAGAATTGCTTGTATTGCTGACTTCAATGATTACAATCACCTCGAATCTGTTTGATTAAACGAAGAACACAAACTGTTCTTAGGGTTTTACAACCTTAGAGGCTTAAGAAAACTCAAACAAAAAGCAATCACAATCTTGAATACGCAGAAAACTCCTATACAATAGAAAGACCTATTCTATGTATTTATATTGCTTCTTGATTTGTTTCCTTGAACGACTATGACTTCTCTGATAGTAGATATCCTGGAATCTTCGTGTAGATATCTTTTCCTGAATATCAGCACTTTCTGTTTGTAAATCTGTTGAGCATCTTGAATCACTTGACAGCTTGAACAGAGCAGCTTGAGTTGATTTACTCTGGCAGCTTAAACTTTTACACTAACAGCTCGAGATTCTTCAACTAACAGCATGAACTTTGTATTTACATAGAAATTATACTAACAGTTTGAGAAGTCTAACTAACAGCTTGAACTACTTAGAATAATTCCCAACAATCTCCCCCTAACTTAAATTCTTTATACAAGACTTTAAGTTCTATACAAATAAGGGAATAAACAAGTAAACTGTTATTTACAAACCAAGGCTTTCAAAAACTTACAACTGTGCAAGTTTCTGATTTACAGCCTTCAAAAACTCTTTCTTCATCTCTTCTCTATCACAAGATATCTTAACAGATCTCATCTGGAGTAACATAGCTTTTGGTAGATCATAGAATTCAAAATTGAAGAACATACCAGATCCATCTGTAAATTTTATTATGTAAGTCTTTGATTTGACAAACAAATCAACTTGCTTGAACTTCATTCCCTTTGCATTTGCATCCTCTATATCTTTCCTTATAGACTCAGGATCAACAATGCTCTTTAGATCTTTGATAGCTTGCTTGACTTGTGGTAGAGCCGATCTAACTTGTGTTAGAGACCCAACATTGTGCATTGTTGCAAGCTCATCTCTAGTCATCCTTTGAGCCATATGCATGATGCTGTTATACTCTTCTTCTGGACCAGATTCCCTTCTCACTACAAACTGAAATCTTAAGTCAATGTCGTCCATCGACTTAGCATACCAATAATTTATAGGAGGCTTTGTAAAGTGATGCTGGTCTATCAATTTCTCTATTTCCATCACCTTTTGCAGTTGTTGCTCAAACAACACCTTTTTAACTTGATCCAGCTTAGCTTGTGACATTGGCTCTGATTCAGGAATAGAAGCAGCAGCTTGATCAGAAGGAGCAGGAACACTGGCAGCAGTTTGAACATCACTTGTACCAGTTTGAACTGGTTCTTGGGATCTTTGGACTTCTTGGGAGACTTTGGCTTTCTTTCTTTTGTCCATCTCTTTATCATGGATATCTTGCAGCCCATCTGTGCTCATGAACTGAGACATTTTCTTTGGGATACCAGCCGCAAAGCCAAAATTAATTAGAAATCTTCTATGTTCAGCCTTAGAATGCCCTGTTGGCATCTTCCTCTTCTTTTCCCCTTGCTTGACCACAAACCCTCTCAGGTAATCACCTAAGGTTTCATCATCTTCCATTGGGGGCTGGGTTTGCTGGTCTAACTATTTATCTTGTTCTTCTGCTAATTTTCTGGCAATCTCAGCATCAAAGGTAATCTGGGCTTCTCTGGAAGAAAATTTGTGCTTTGGAGACTCAATAAGAATACCTTTGCCCTTATCTTTTGTAGCAGAAGATGTTGCTTGGACTGAAATGCTAGGAGCCTGAGTTGTTTCTCTTATGACAACTCCAGTTGGTCTTGAAGAAGCAGCTTGAGTTTCTAGGCTAACAGCTTGAGAAGCTGTTGGGACTGTTAGCCTAGATGGTGGAACTGTTGGGGCTGCTTGGACTGATTCTGTTGGAGCTGCTTGGACTGCTTTAGGAAACTCTTGATTCTCCCCCTTTTTGGAAGCATTGGTTTGGTCAGGAGGACCTACAACTTTTGCCACTTGGGTTTGAATCAATCGCTCTAATTGCATGATCTTATTTCCACAGAGGGTAAACCCTTTATGGAGATAATCCATTCTCTGATTTTGAGCCGCTTCTGCCAGCTTGAGTGCAATGATTTGTGCTCCCTGTGCAGCAATGATGGACTTTTGGTATTCCAACATAGCTACAACAGGTTTCAGCTTAGGATCCGTTAATAACATAAGTTGCAGACTAGCCTCAAGATCAGCAAACATATGTGGTGCTTGTGATCTATCACTGGCATGAATACCAGAAGTAGAAACCTCTGGGCCCCTCTGTTCTTGGTTCTGGGGACTTCCAGCTGGTGTTTGCACACTTGCTGTTGCCATGCGTGTGGTCTTAATTATGTTGGCACTGTCCTGTGCCTCTTGTGCAGAAACAGCAGTAGTGTCAGCCACAGAACCCATATGGACTATCTTTGGTGAGATGTCCACCTCCTGAGTGAGGATGGGAGTGTCCTCAATGTGTACCCTTTGGATATTCTGTGCAGAAGTGTCCTCCTGCACAGGGTTATTTGGCTCTTGTCTGAGGGCTGAGGAGGAAGGAGCTCCTGGACCTCTTTTTCTTTTATATAGATATTTAAGTGGGGATATTGGCTGATCAATAGGAGCAGAAGGCATTTGTGTATCATGAGGAGGGGGTTGGGGTCTTGGGGGTGAAGCAGTAATGATAGGCTGAGCCTGCTCAGGACCCTCTCCTCTGTTTATTGGAATGATGTTCATCATTGCAGAAGGCAATGGAACATCTACACTCAAAAAATTGGCACTTGGCTTTAAAAGCCTTTTAATAGAAGATAGTGAGTGCCTATGAGAAACATGTATCCTCTTATGTATATTAAAGTTGGTGCAAGTTTTTGCAATTATCTCTGCCAAAAATCGAGGATATATCAAAAATTTCCCATTCTTTAGGGAATGATGCCTTAACATCCCCTGAAAAATCATATTTGAAAAATTGAACTGTTGGCCTGTTGAAAAGCACACTAAGGCAGTGGCAATATTTGAGGAAAATTCTGAACAACCAGTTCTTTTAGGGCTTATACACTGCTGAATAATATGCACAAGATATTTCCATTTAGATGAAAAGTGTGCTTTAAAGAAAGTAAAGGAATCAGCAAGACCCCTATATCCAATATTATGAAGAACAGTATGTAACTCATTAAGGGATAGGTCTGTAATACCTAAGGCATCTTGAAGATGCAAATGTTGACGAATGGATTCCTCAGTTACTGTGATGGGAGTGCCATCAATTTTGGATATCAGAGAAGGAACTCCATTGATGGTTTGTATAGACGCACGGTTCCAGAACTGCTCAATATGAGATATGTATATGGTAGGATTGATATTGAGAGCATGATGGATATGGGAGTGTCTAAGAAAATCCATCATGTCAGAGAGTAGGGTAGGCAGTTGTGTTCTTTGACAAACTCCATGGAAGATTAAACGGAGGTTTTAGGGTTTCAAAGAGGAGTGTGTGAATCGTTCAGAGAGAAAAGAAGGCCGTTGTATGAGATTATGTAACTGGTAGTTACAACTGAACGAAACTGGGACTTTTAAAGGTTTTGAAAAAGGTTGGGTCCCGCGCACACATTTAAGAAATTACCAAATTACCCTGCACACTTTGACAGATCAAGTGAATAACTAACAGTCCGAGAAAATGAACTAGCAGCTTGAGAAAATACTCAAGCTGTTAGTTGAAACTTAGGCATCTTTTAATGAAATAGTGACTCCCCCTTAAATAGGCATATGAATTAGATACAAATTAATCCATGTTTACCATACCAATATTTGATACCAAGAAAGTGAACCTTCCTACATCAAAAGGTTTTGTAAATAGATCAGCTAACTGATCATCAGTATGTATTTTGGTAACTTGGATTACTTTCTTCTCATTACAATCCCTTATAAAGTGAAATCTGATGTCTATATGCTTGGTTTTTGGGAATTTCACTGGGTTTTGCACAATGCTGATTGCACTTGAATTGTCAATGTAAATAGGAGTGGATAGGAAGTTCATACCATAGTCTCTCAATTGATTTTGAATCCACATTACCTGGGAGCAACAGCTTGCAGCTGCTACATATTCTGCTTCAGTGGATGAGGTGGAAACAGTTGTCTGCTTTTTGCATTGCCAAGAGACCAGTCTTGCTCCTAAGTATTGACATCCACCAGTTGTGGATTTTCTGTCAATGTTGCATCCTCCATAGTCACTGTCAGAGTAGGCTGTTAGTTCAAGGGGAGAGTCTTTAGGATACCATAGGCCTAAATGTGGTTGGCCTTTGAGATATCTAAAGATTCTCTTAACAGCAACCAAATGAGAATCCTTTGGAGAGCATTGAAACCTAGCACACACACAGACAGCAAACATAATATCAGGTCTAGAAGATGTTAGATACATAAGAGATCCTATAAGAGATCTGTATAAATGAATGTCCACATCTATGCCATCTTTGTCTGTATGAAGCTGCTTGTGAGGATCCATTGGAGTGCTTACAACTTTGGTGTCTTGATACCCAAACTTTTCCAGTATGTCTTTAACATACTTTGATTGACTTATGAAGAGACCAGAGGGCTTCTGCTTGACCTGCAATCCTAGAAAGAAAGTGAGTTCTCCCATTGAACTCATTTGAAACTTTTTGTGCATTAATGCCTCAAACTCTTTGCACAAACAATCATTTGTTGAGCCAAAGATGATGTCATCAACATAGATTTGGACAAGCAGAATCTCAGCTTTCATGGACTTAGTGAAAAGTGTTTTGCCCAGAGTGCCTCTCTTGAACCCATTCTGTAGAAGGTATGATGACAGAGTGTCATACCATGCTCTGGGGGCTTGATGGAGACCATAGAGAGCCTTGTCTACCTTGTAGACTCTGTCTGGATACTTGTAGTCCTCAAAACCAGGAGGCTGACATACATAGACCTCCTCTTCAATTGTCCCATATAGAAAAGCAGACTTCACATCCATTTGATACACTTTAAAACCTTTGAAGCTTGCATAGCCCATAAATAGTCTGATGGCTTCAATTCTTGCTACTGGAGCAAACACATCATCATAATCTATGCCTTCTTCTTGAGTGTACCCTTGTGCTACTAGCCTTGCTTTATTCTTGATGACTATCCCTCTCTCATCTTTCTTGTTTCTGAACACCCATCTTGTACAAATTGCTCTCTTTCCTTTAGGAAGATCAACCAGTGTCCATACATTCTGAATCTTGAACTGTAAAAGCTCTTCTTGCATTGCCTCAATCCAGGATGAATCTTTCAATGCTTCTGATGCCTTTTTAGGTTCTAGTTGAGACATGAAACAGGCATGTTCAAAAGCAGCTAGACTGAATTCAGGAACTGCTTGTTCAGCAGCAGCAGTTTCATTGTGAACCATTTTCCTTGTTTGGACAGGTGTACTTGGATCACCCAGTATTTGATTGAGAGGATGATACTTGTGAACTCTGAGTGTAGGCTCTCTCTCTATCTGAAAATAAGATCCAAGATTTGTATCATCTCCATCAGGACCAGTGGATGGTTCAGCTTCTGGAACAGCTTGACTTGAATCTGGGACTGTTTCCCTTTGTGTTGGAGCTGTTCTCTCAGGACTTGGGAGTGGCACTTCAGTGTCTGGATTTGTATCATGTTGAGCATTCAGAACCCCTGGAGGGTCACATGACATAAGTGGTATAGTGATGTATTCATCCCAATTAGTTGAATCTGCAGCAGTTTGAAACTTTGTGCCAACAGCTTGAGAATTGGTATTGACAGCATGAGAATTTGTGTTGACAACTTCAATCCTGTTTGCATCATCCCAATTAGTGCCTTTGACATTTGTAGTATTTTCATTAAATTCAACATTGGCACTTTCTTCAATGGTTTTAGACACACTGTTATATACTCTATAGGCTTTGCTTTGATTTGAGTATCCTACATAGAATCCTTCTTCAGCCTTACTCTCAAACTTCCCTAAGTGAGTCTTAGTGTGAAGAATGGTGCATGGACAACCAAATGACTTGAAAAAGACTATTAATGGTATTCTATTATGGAATAACTCATAAGGAGTTTTCCCTTGTGATTGAACAACCTGAACCCTATTCAGAACATAACAGGCTGTATTAACAGCTTCTGCCCAGAAAGTCATTGGCAATTTTGAATAAGCTAACATTGTTCTAGCAGCCTCAATTAATGTTCTGTTCTTTCTTTCAGCTACACCATTTTCCTGTGGTGTTCTTGGTGCACTATATTGTCTAGCAATACCTTTGGACTCACAAAAACTGTTTAGAATGTGATTTTTAAATTCAGTTCCATTGTCTGATCTTATCACCTTAACTTTTGAGTTGGATTGGTTTTCTATCTTAAGAATAAATGACTTAACTAGCTCAGCAGTTTCATCTTTAGACCTAAGAAAGTAAACCCAAGTAAATCTGGTGAAATCATCAACAATAACTAAACAGTAAGCCCTTTTATTCAAACACAAAACAAATGTTGGACCAAATAGATCCATATGAATCAGCTGAAGAGCAGATGAGATTGAATTTACTTCTTTGGCCTTATGAGAAGTTTTGTGTTGCTTGCCTTTAAGACATGCTACACAATGATCATCACATATTAACTCCTTTTGTGGTAAACCTCTTACCAGATTCTTTTTGACTAAAACATTCATGGACTTGAAATTCATGTGACACATCCTTCTATGCCAAAGAGCAGAGTCATTGGATGATGCTTTGGATATCAAACAGCTTAAAGTTTTTGGTTTGGATAAAAGATCTGTGTCCAAACAGTAGACATTGTCCTTTCTTGGTGTTCTTAGTAAAACAAGATTTTCAGGAATTTTGAAAGCTTTTGAAAGAACAATGCACTCAGAGTCTGTAAAAAAAACAATGTTTTGTTTGTCACAGATTTGAGAGACACTTAATAAATTATACTTAAGCTGTTCAGCATACAAAACATCATTGAAAATCATGTTGCCTGCATTAACAGTACCTTTACCTGTAACCTTACCTCCTTTTGAGTTGCTTCCAAATGCAACAAATCCTCCATCAAAGCCTTTGAAATTTGACAAGCACTCAGAATTGTGTGTCATGTGCCTAGAGCATCCACTGTCCAAATGCCATCTTGTTTTATGAGGTGACCTGTGGTTGCCCTGCACAAATAAAAGCTTAATTAGTAGAGGAGTAAACCCAAACCAAATTGGTTTTGGGTTGGCCTTGTGCATTGACGTAACTAAATACTGTTTTTGACTTCGTATATTTAGTGAGATCCACTGATGGGGTCTTTGGAGAGTATTTAGTGATTATATGAGGTATCTAGGTATTTTGATCATCTTTTCTTTCAACAGTCTCAGATGATTCAAAAACAGTTCCAGATTGATGCTTAGCAGTTTGACCTGTGATTGTAGTGCTAACAGCTTCAGACTTTGCACTAACAGCTTCAGATTTTGACTTAACAGTATGATCTTTTGCATCAGCAGTTTGATCTGAAGATTTGTCTTTGACACACCATATTTGTTTAAAATTTAATTTAGGTTTTGCCAAAACTTGTTTTTGGTGTGTGGACTGTTTTTTATTAACTTTTAAAAACCTGTGATCAACTGTTTTCTTTGGAACTGATGTAGCAGAAGATTTGACCTTTGAATTTTTTACATGAGTAGGACTTGACTTTTTATGAATCACAGTCTGTTTTGCAACAGCTGGTTTATAAAAACAATCCTTGGCCAAGTGATTCTTCCTTCCACAGTGAAAACACCTTTTGACTGTTTGAATTGGAGAACCAGATTTATTTGACAATTTCTGGTTCTTGTTCCTCTGATTTCCCCATACCTGCTGTTGTTTGGGAAACTTTTGGACACCATGCTTTTGGCATGTGCAGACTGGAACATTTTTACCCCTTTTATAATTCTTTGAAGAAGATGCAGTGTTACAGTTAGAATGTACAAAAACCTGTGGAGCAACATTGTATACACTCATCTTCTCTTTTCCTTTCTTACTGGGGGCTTGGATTTCTATAGGTGCACTCATTGTTTTGTGTTCTTTCTCAACTGCTAGACACTCACAGTCTCTATTTTGAATCTGATCTTCTTTAGATTCAGGACTGTTATCAAGGATAGGATCTACAATAGTCATAGACTCATCTAGTGGTTCATTGATAAGTCTATCAGCAACTTCACTCATTGGATGAATGTATTTGTTGTTGTATGGAGGTGGAGTAGCCCTGTAGCATATGCCTTCTTTGGGATTAACCTGAGATTTTACCCTATCTTTAAATTGGACTTCCATTAGGTGTTCCAGCTTTTGATTAGCCAATTTGAAGTTACCTAGATCTATATTGACAGATTCTAGTTTCTTATTAGCCTCTAACACCTTTTGTTCAGTCTCTTCTACCTTTTTATTAAGGGATTCTATTTTCTTATTTAGCTCCTTTTTCTCCCACTCATGATATGTTCTATCATGTCCCATTTGAATCTCATTATCCTTACAGTCATTGATATGTTTTTCAAGATCTTCTATGGCTTGCATGTATTCATATCTCCTCTCTTCCATCTTAGCTAGAGTTTTGCACATGCTCTCATTATGGTCTCTGTACTTTTTAACCATATTTTTGCATGATTGAGAGCAGAGTTTAGAATTTACCTCACATGGTAGTTCAGTGGAGGAGACATTTGATGTTTCTGCCATTAGAGCTTGGTTTTGAAACTCTTCCTCTGTCTGATCACTCCAGTCAAACACATTGTCTTCTTGAGAGACAAGTGCTTGTGATGATGAAGCCTGATTAACCTGTTGAGGCCTTGATGATTGTTGACTTTGAGATTTACATTCTCTGGCAAAGTGACCAAGTTTATGACATTTGTAACACTCAACTTTTGACTTATCAAAAGCTGGTTTGCCTTCTGTTCTGGCTTGAAAGTTGGTCCTGCCAGTTCTTTTAAGAAACCTTTTGGCCCTCATGGTCAGCATTGCATGTTGCCACTTCAAATCCATCTCTTCAAGATCATCTGGATGAATCTGTTCTAGATCTTCAGCATTTAGAGCAAACAGTCCATCATTGGCAACAAAAGCCTCATAGTGAGCTTCAGTAGAGTTGCCATCACCACCTGAAAAGGAATCACTGCCATTAGATTTATCAGTTGACAGAAGAGCAGTATTGTGATTATAAGAAAGAGATTTCTTTTTAGTATCAATCTCAGTCTCAAACACTCTCAGACTGTTGTACAGATCATCTAGTTCTATTTCATCAAGAGTGTCTTTTGTTCTCCATTGTGCAGCATAAACTGTCCATTCTTCTCCAAGAGATCTGAGAAACTTTCTGTTGACCTCATCTTGATCCAGGCTGACTTATGCACTTTCCAGTTCACTTATCAGTTTGTTGAACCTGTCAAAAATTTGAGTAAGGTTTTCATTCTTGCCACCAGAAAAATTCTCATACTGCGGTTTCAAAAGATCCTTTTGATTTCTCTTGGTACTGGCATTACCAGCAAATCTTTTCTCTAAAGCATTCCAAAGAGAATGAGCAGTATAAAACTTTTTGAACTGATGTTGATAAGCATTAGGAATGGCTATTTGTAAAAGTGTAAGAGCTTTCACTTCATTCATTCTAGCCTTTCTTTCAAGTTCAGTTTTTGGAGGAGTTTTGACTGGTTTTCCCTCATCATCAAGTTCTGGATCAACTACAGGAGGAAATTCAACAGCTTCCCATATGGCATAATCAATGAATTGAATATGCTGTTGAATCCTGAGTTTCCACATCTCAAACTCAGTGGGCTTGAGCATAGGCACTTTGAGTCATTGCCCAGATCCACTGCTGCTATTATCAAATTCCATTGCAAAAGATTAAAAATTTAAAAGAAAGCTTTCGACTTTGAAAAACAAAGAACGACCTGTGGCTCTGATACCACTTGTCAGGATCTGAACTTAATTAACCAAGACTAACTGATTTGAATTTATCAGAGTATAAATCAATAATCTTGCTTTGAATCAAAGTTTAATTAAGAAGTTTGCGGAATAACACTTAATTATTTTAACAAAAGCTTTTAGAATCAATAGCATAAACAAAAGTAATAATCAGAATTGCTTGTATTGCTGACTTCAATGATTACAATCACCTCTAATCTGTTTGATTAGACGAAGAACACAAACTGTTCTTAGGGTTTTACAACCTTAGAGGCTTAAGAAAACTCAAACAAAAAGCAATTACAATCTTGAATACGCAGAAAACTCCTATACAAGAGAAAGACCTATTCTATGTATTTATATTGCTTCTTGATTTGTTTCCTTGAAGGACTATGACTTCTCTGATAGTAGATATGCTGGAATCTTCGTGTAGATATCTTTTCCTGAATATCAGCACTTTCTGTTTGTAAATCTGTTGAGCAGCTTGAATCACTTGACAGCTTGAACAGAGCAGCTTGAGTTGATTTACTCTGGCAGCTTGAACTTTTACACTAACAGCTCGAGATTCTTCAACTAACAGCATGAACTTTGTATTTACATAGAAATTCTACTAACAGTTTGAGAAGTCTAACTAACAGCTTGAACTACTTAGAATATTTCCCAACAGAAATGTTTGCAAAAGATTTAGCAAATCACTAAAATGAAAAAAACAATAGTATTTTAAACTATAGAAAAGTCATATACAATAATATTTAATATATTATAGAAAATGTAATGAATATTTTACATTGTAAAGTTAAAATATATATATACATATATATAATTATCTATATTAAAACCTGATCGGGGTCGGGTTCGGGGATTAAAGTGTCTCCCATCCCCGCCCCATCCCCATTAATTTAAATCGGGGTTTCCCCGTCCCGGTCAACTCGGGGATTCCCCGGTCAAATCGGGTTCAAGTTAAGGGTTCCCCGTCGGGTATGGGTTTTTTTGCCATGCCTGTGTCCAATGAGGAAGCTTCACTGGGATTCTCAGTGAGAGTATAAAAGGAAGCTTTTAAGTAATGTGAGATAACCAAGAGTGTGATATTCAGAACATGCAAAGAAGTGTGTTTTCATGCATGCAAAGTCTGCTTGAATAAAACAATAAAGTGTGTCCAAGTTGTTCTTGTTCAAGCCGTCCTTCTGTCTGTCTTGTAAACAGTGAGTTCATCTTAGTGAGTGTATTTATTGTAACTGGTCTGAGTGTGTCTTAGATTAGTATAACATCTGTTTTATCTGTCATTTCAGCTTGAACCATTCCGCAGTTCAGGCTTGTTTGTAATTAACACTTGTTGATAATACATACAAACATTGAGAAAGTTTGTTGAATTTTTAAATAGATGTATTCACCCCCCGCTACAGCATAGAACAACATACTAGGGAAACCTTTTGGGACCTACAATCACATCTAGCTGCTGTCAAAAGAATCTTAGATACCTAAAGGGTACTCCAGGTTTGGGTCTTCGGTACCCCAAAGACTCTAGCCTTGAACTAAATGGTTATTCAGATTCTGATTTTGCAGGTTGCACGGTAGACAGAAAAAGCACAACAGGTGGATGTCAACTCCTTGGTGGTAAGTTGATCAGTTGGTGCAGCAAGAAGCAGACTTCTATTTTTTACTTCCACTGTTGGAGATGAGTACATTGCTGCTGGAAGCTATTGTGGGCAGATTCAATGAATGCAACATCAGGTTAAGGATTATGGCCTTGTATATAGGAAAACTCCTATTCTGTGTGATAATACAAGTGCCATAGCTATCTCCAACAATCCAATCTTTCACTCTAGAACAAAGCATATTAAAGTCAGACATCACTTTATTAGAGATCACATCCAAAAAGGTAATGTGGAGGTAAGTTTTTTTTCCACAGAAGAATAGTTTGTAGACATTTTTACCAAACCTCTTGAAGAAAACATGTTTAATTACCTTGTAAGCAAGTTAGGTATGTTAAATAAAATTGACTAAGTGTCATTCATGTTCAAAAGTCACTTGTTCAAATCTGTCAAAATTTTACAGAATAGCTTGGACAAAACAGGTTTCACTTATTCTGTACTTAGCCAGTTTTTGAAAATTTGGACAGCTTGGACATATAACAGGCTTGACAAAATAAGTTTAAATCTCAAACTTGTTCTGTTGTACAAGCTCTCAACCTGCTCACTCTGTTAATCTGTCATACAAGACAATGCCTTGTAACCTGTTCGGCTATTGAACAAGTTTCACAATGAAACCTTTTCTCATATAGCTGCACAGGTTTCATGAACAACTTACAGAATGATTAGTGCTTGATGAAACCTGTTCATCACAGGTTTGGACAACATGTTAGAGCATCTTTTTTTTTATTTAACCTTACTTCATATTTAAGTTACTTAAATTATGTATTTATTTATCTTAATTACTTTCGGATAATATATGTTACGTGTGTTAGTGGTTAAAAAGGTCAAGTTGGTCTGACAAACGAGCTGACGTGACAAATCGTTCCGTTTTCCGTTAGTAACATCTCAAATCAACCGCCCAAACCTTTCTCTCCCCTACTCACTCATATTCAAATCCTGTAAATACCTACTTCACTGTTTCATTTTCTTCTTTTTCGTTACTGCTTCCATAACTCTCTGCTAAACCCTAAAGAAACTTAGTGTCCCAACTTGTGCATTTACTATACTCTCACAAATGGTTCCCAAAATAACCCCTTTCTCCTTGTGTTCGTTGGTAATGATGTTGAGAAGCACCCCTATGTTAACACCATGCTGACAATCAAACCCACCAACTACATTGTAAACTTAACCATTCCCAAAAACTATACTGGGAAGGGTTATGAATCTATGGTGGAGTTTTTACAAGCCCATCCTCTACATTATGCTATAACAACCTCTCCTGGTGTCATGTACCAAGAGATGGTCTATGAGTTTTGGTACATTTGTTCTTATGATCCCTCTACCAAAACCATTAGAGGAACCATTCTCAACGGCACTCAAACTGTTGAGATCACTACTGCTCTTCTCAGGGAAGTACTTCATCTCCCAGTGTCTGACACATATGACAAACCTCAGCGTGAGGACGAACAGATGGGCAATCTGCTATGCTTCTGTGGTGTAGCAGAACCAAAGGTGGGTGCTACCTTGTTCAGAAGGGATCTCTCCCCAACTTACAGTTTCCTCTTTGCCTCAGTGGTGATGAGTCTAAGCTTCAAGGTTGGTTCATTTGACCAACTCAGTAGAGATGAGATACCCATAGTCCTACAGATTTTGGATGGGACTACTCTGAACATGGCAAGGTGGATATTCTTGAATTTGAAGAACCTGGTGTAACAAGAACAGCATCCAGCTGCTGTCAGATTCCCAAGGTTTTTGAGCCTCATCTTCAAGCACATTTGTGGTGAGCATCTGTACAACTCCGAACCTCTATTGACTACTGCTGCATTCCCTGTAATTGGATATCGGGTATTTTATACCCCAGTACTCAACAATGAACATCCTCTCTCTACCCCAATGAGGAGGTTGCTTGGTTTGGTGGAAGGACCTTCTACTCAGTAGGTGGATCCAGTCAATTTTCCTAAAGGAAAATCCAAATCAAGGCCTAAAATGGTGAAACGTGCCTTGAAAACAAGGGAAGCTGAGCCTGTCCGCAAGAAGGCTAAAACAACTAAGTCTACCCCATCAGCCTCAGTGGCCGAGGGGGAGCAGGCTGGTCACCCTAGTTCATCCGTTGAACCTGAAGCCTTTGTGGTTGGTGCCTCTGTGGCACCTGAGACTATGGAACAGGAACAACCTCCTATTTCTAGCCCAGTCTCCTCACCAGTCAAAACAGAACCCCCTCTCACCTCTCCACAACATCCATCTTCTACATCCTCCCTCACAACCAATAACAGGCTAAGATGAAAATCCTTAGCCAAAAAGAAATCCTCATTTCAAAACAGCCCCTCTAACCCCTCCCAACAGGAGTCAGTTGAAAAAGAAGCAACCCATGCTGCTTTTGCTTCTCCTATTTTGGGAGTAAGTGCAGCCACTATGGAGCAGGCTTCACTCTATAAAGAGTCCACCCAAAGTCAGCCTGAGCCCTCTGGTTCTTCACAACAGGAACCATTTCTGCAAAAGGAGAAAACCACATCCTTTGTCCAAGCCTCTCAACAGGCTGAAGACATTGAAAGACAGGAGCACTCTCCACTCCATATTGAGTCCACACAGTCACCCCCTCATATTTCTCATACACATTTTGAGTCTGCACATGGTGCCAAAGTTGCTGGAACAGACCATCCAGTAGTTCAGCCTTTCCCTCTGTTCCTTATGACACAATTGTTCAACAACAAATAGATGTTGAAGCACCACAATCCCAAGCTGATGAACCTCAGGGACTGGAACCTCCCTCTGGTGAAGCTGCTCCCCAAGTGCAAATTCCATCACCAGCCTTCACCACTAATGATGTTGAAATGCATATCCCCTCTCCCTATGAAGAGGTGCCTACAAACCAAGGTACTACTGAGGGAACCACCCAAGGTCTTGATGAAGGTGCTACAATGCCAGTAACATCTGAAAGGCCACTAACTCCCATTGCCTCATCTCATGATGCAGCTACAGCCACTCCTGAAGGTCCCCTTGATCCTTCCAAGCTGGGCCACTTAACTTATGCCCAGGCTATGGAATTGCTTTCTAAAGTATCCCTACAATCACCTACTGACCCGCAAACTCTACAATCCTCACCATCACACTCATACCCATCCACTGAATCCCATACACCTCCATCCCTCAAAGAACTCTCTTTGAAGGACCAACTCTCTGTGCTGTCCAACAAAGTTTGTTCTTTGGAATCTTCCATGACCTCCATTCCATCCATTATTTCGGACTCTGTGTCTGCTCAGCTTCAAGGTTTTATTGATCCGTTCAAGTCATCCTTTCCAGCACCTGCTCCCCAATCTGATCATTTTTCTCAGCTGCTTGCACTCACTGCACAGCTGCGACAACTCTCATCCTCCCTGTCCTCAAATCTTGCTCTTAAACAGGACTCTGTGTCCGGCCTGTCAGCTGTTACTCAACAGCTGTCAGGTCTTGCTGAAACCTGTTCTACCACCATGCCATCCACACTAGCTTCCCTAAATACCTTAGTGGTATCTCTATCAAATTTTGTGTCCTCAAACTTTGACGATATGCAAGATTCCCTTGAACTCACTCTTGCATAGCTTCAAGTTTGGTGTTCACAGACTCTGATAGGGCTGCTATTTCCCAGCTGTCCTCCCTTGCAAACTCTCATTCCTCTTCTCTTCAAACCTGTGTTACCCAGCTCGCAGAGGTCAAGGACAATCTAGCTTTCTTAGTGCATAGCCTGGTTGGTTCAAGGCCAGCTCCCAAATCTGCTGCTACCCAGCCTGGTGGATCCATTCCTTCAGGCAGAACCGATGTTGAAGGCTCTGTGCCATCTCCTTCAAAGGGGAAGAAGAAATCTGCCTCAAAGACAAAGTCTAAGGGGGAGAAATCTTCATCTCCCTCTAAGGAGAAATCAGCCTCAGTGGGGCAAGCAGCAGGTCTTTCACAAACTGACACTGTTGCAGGTTCTTCCAAAGTCTATGAAACTGCTGAGCGTACTCAGGGTGGATTTCCAAACCCTGCACCATCTTAGGGGGGGGGGGGGGAATCCATTCCTGAGGACAGGCCTAGCAAAAGGAGACACCTGATTTTGGAACAATCTGAGGAAGAAGAAGAGGAGGAGGAAACTAAAGCTACTCTGGTTAAGGTAGCAAAGGGGAAATGGAAAGCCTCAGAGGACACTGACTATCTCAAAGTTGCTCAGTTCAAATTTGACAAATCTCAGGCCAAGGACATGGACAATTCATTAGAGACTTATTATAAGTGGAAACAATAGAAGCTTGAGATTCTTGAAAGACAGAAGAACGAAGAAGCTTCTGCTAAAGCTGTTATGCCCTTGCATACGATGAGGCAAGAAAGATCAAAATGCCCTCCTTGGATGTTCAAAGGAAATTGATAGAGGCAGCAAATGAGTCAGTGGTTGGTAAAGATGGAGAGAAGGAACAGAGTGCACAGGTCTTGGTGACCAAATCAATGCATGGATCCTCATCAGCTAAAGCCCAAGTTCACTTTGACAATATGGCAATGAAGAAATTCTTTGATGTTGCAAACAGAAGGCTTGCTAATGAAACAATTGTCAAAGCTGTCCCCATATCTAGGAAAGGTAAGTAGTGGAGACTTCAAATTACAAGGCACGGTGCTGATGGCCCTGAAATATAAGCCTATGAGTCTACGGATATCGCCTGCATGGGGTATAGAGAATGGGTTGAATTGGTTGTGGCCTTGAGCAGGTCAAAATCTGAAACTGCTAAAACTGTCAGGGCATATGTCAAGATACTGATGGAAAAGGTGAAAGACCTGGGCTTGATCCTTGAAGAACTAATCAAGGGTACTTCTCTGGTGGAACCCAAGATTAAGACCAGGAGGAAGAGAAAGGATACATAGCTTAAAGAGCTGATCATTATGACTAAGCAGGGGATGCATGCTCTTGAGCTAAAAGGGTTAAACCATAGTCTGCCAAAAGTAGTTGAGCCTGAGGAATGCAAATTCATAGAAGAGCCTGAGTTAAGGGTGTTCTTTGTGGACCCCTTATCAAAGAAAATGTATTTCCAAAGGGCATATGATCTTCATAAGGCTGGTCTCAAGTAGGTCATAGCCTTCAGACTCTCCAATGCTTTTCAACAGCACTCAAGATGGAGAGCAATCATCTGGGAACAGCTCAAAGGCTTCTTTGAAAGAGGAGAACTTCAACATCCTGACTTCATGTTCCTTAGGCACGAAGTAGAAGAAATTGACGAGACTATGGAAAATTTGCTGAGTGATCTCAAGCCTGAAAAAGGCCTAAAGGTCACCTTTGGTGACAATGTCCAGGGATCCACAGAAGGATATGGAACCCTTTAAGCTGGTGCTGCAATATTCAAAAGAGTAGCCTACGTGTCTGGGCTAATATATAATCTTGTTAGCATTAGCCAACTCTGTGATGCTGGCTACAAGGTTATTTTTGATGAGCACCTGGGTACATACTCGATCCCCAAGGCAAAGTTGTGTTGTATGCACAAAGGAAGAAAGGTGTAAACGTTGTGGACATGAAATCTGCCGATCCAACAACTGAAACTTGTTTTATATCAAGGAGCAATGCAGACCTCAACTGGTTATGGCACAAAAGGCTATCACACCTGAACTTCAAGAATATCAACAAACTCTCTAAGAAAGAGTTGGTAACAGGTTTGCCTTCTATAACTTATGTTAAGGATAAACTCTACACTGCTTGTGAGAAGGGAAAGCAAAGAAAAACATCTTTTAAATCCAAACATAATTCCTCTATTGAAACACCTCTCTTCTTAATCCATATGAAGTTGTTTGGACATGTCGGTGTCCCACGTCTAGGAGGTAGAAGATACACCCTAGTAATGGATGATGAGTTCTCTAGGTTTACATGGGTGATCTTCCTAAAGACCAAAGGAGAGGCTGCCAGAGAAATTATTGGATTTATCAAGAAGATGGAAGTTCTGAACTCTGCCCAAGTCAACTTTAGAAGTGATCATGGTACTGAATTCAAAAACAGTACTCTTGAGGCCTTTTGTGAAGAAAGAGGGATCTCCCATAAATTTTCAGTTGTAAGGACTCCACAACAAATGGAGTTGCTGAAAGGAGGAATAGAACCCTCATTCAAGCTGCTGGAACTATGCTGTGTGCATCAGGTTTGCCTTCATCATTTTGGGTTGAAGCTGCCAACGCTGCTTGCTTCACTCAAAAAACAGATCCTTAGTGGTGAAAAGGTTCAATAAGACTCCATATGAATTAATCGAAGGGAGAAAGCCAAATATAAGTTATTTCCATGTGTTTGGATGTCCCTGTTTCATCTTGAATCAAAGGGACCAGCTGGCCAAATTTGAACCCAAAGTTGATGAAGGTGTGGTTGTTGGATACTCAGTTGTTTCTAAAGCCTACAGAGTGTACAAATACAAAAGAAAGGTGATAGATGAATGAGGAAAATGACTCAAAAGCTTCGACTTCACCCAGAGTGGAACCTGTTAACCACAATGGGCTTGATGATGATTATGTTAGTACACCCTGTGTGAATAACTGTACTGATATAGTTAATGCACCATGTCCAGCACAAATTAATGTTGATTTCCCTAAATCCTTTGTTGATGTGTTCAACAATAATGATTCATTTTCAATCGGTGAACAGTCTCAAGACAACAGTGTGTCTGAAAATCTTGAAAGCTATTCTGCAAGACCTGATGAAAATGAAACTGATACAGGAGAATATTCATTGATACATGATCCTAAGTGGATCAGGTGTCACCCCAATGATCAAATAATTGGTGACATTAACAAAAGGGTGCAAACAAGATGGGACACCGTAGGAAACTTTTGTATGTTTTCTAGTTTTGTGTCCCTAATGGAGCCAAAGAAAGTGGATGATGCACTGAAAGATGCCAAGTGGATCACTGCCATGCAAGAAGAGCTCAATCAGTTTGAGAGAAACAAAGAATGGAAGCTGGTCCCTGTTCCTAAAAGTAAAACAAAAATTTGCACCAAGTGGGTTTTCAGAAATAAAATGGTTGAGCAAGGTCATTTATTAGAAATAATGCAAGACTGGTTGCTCAAGGCTATAGGCAAGAAGAAGGCATATACTATGATGAAATATTTGCTCTAGTGGCCAGGTTAGAGGCAATTCATTTATTTCAAGCCTATGCTGCCCATAAGAGCCTGAAGGTATTTCAAATGGATGTCAAGAGTGCATTTTTGAATGGTAAGCGGCAAAAAGATGTATATGCCCAGCAGCCTCCAGGTTTGGAAAGTGAACGACATCCAAATTTTGTCTATAAGTTGGACAAAGCTCTCTATAGTCTGAAACAAGCCCCTAAATCCTGGTATGACAGTCTTACTGATTTCCTTATGAGCGATGGTTATGCCGAGGTAAAGTGGATACCACATTGTTTATAAAGAAGGTGAAAATTGATATTATGCTTGTTCAAATTTATGTGGATGACATAATATTTGGTTATACTAATGAACAGTTATGCAAGAATTTTTCACTGCTCATGAAATCTAAATATGAAATGAGCATGATGGGTGACCTTACATTCAATCTAGGATTACAGGTTAAACAAAGCTCAAACGGAATTTACATAAATCAAAGAAAGTAAACATTAGATCTTCTTAAAAAGTTCAAATTTGAACAATGTTCTCCCATCAAAACCCCAATGGCAACTAATGTAAACTTGGATGCTGATGCCTGTGGCAAAGCTGTTTCAGTAACAGCTTACAGAGGCATGATTGGGAGCTTGCTATATTTAACCGCTAGTAGACCAGCTATCATGTTTGTGACTTGTTTGTGTGCTAGGTTTCAAGCTGATCCAAGAGAATCACTTTTAGGCACAAAAAGGCCTCAGTCAAACCTGTTATACATCTTGGGGGGAGATTATTAATCAAATCTGTTTGATGCACTTGAAGGTATAATTTAAGGCCTGTTAATGCCTTTTTGAAACCTGATATGTGATTTGCAATATTAGTTAAAGCTATTTACTCTGTTGCATTTGTTGCAACTAAGGCAGATTGTCCAAGTTGTTCTACTCTGATGAACAAGCTAGATATAAACTGTCTACGCTGCTCTAACCTGTTGAGCAGTTTGTACAAATTCTAAGTGTTCTGTTCTTTCTGAACAGAACTTGTTCTTTGTGACCAGGCTAAACACTTTATGGAATATGTTTCCATGTCCTCATGTATTGTCTTGGACCAAGAGATCAGTTTACAAAGTCGAAGACAAAGTGGAAAAACAGAAGCTGCTAAGATTGCCTACGCTGTTCTGTTACATAAAGACAAAGTGGATATTTGAAATGGGTGACAGACCATTTATTATATCAAAATGGCCATAACAGAAGATGAAAGTTCTAAAGTTGACATTCCTCTTTTGGTTAAAGCCTTCTGCAACAGAGACAAAAAGGAAAAGACAAAGATTCTGCAATGTTAAGACAATACTACTTTGTCAGAGCGTGCAGAAAAGTATTTTTGTCTTTTTGTAAAGACATTCCACTATCTCTATGTCCAATGAGAAAGCTTAACTGGGATTCTCAGTGAGATTATAAAAGGAAGCTTCTAAGGAATGTGAGATAACCAAGAGTGTGATATTCAAAACGTGCAAAGAAGTGTGTTTTCATGCATGCAAGTCTGCTTGAATAAAACAGTAAAGTGTGTCCAAGTTGTACTTGTTCAAGCTGTCCTTCTGCCTGTCTTGTAAACAGTGAGTTCATGTTAGTGAGTTTATTCATTATAACTCGTCTGAGTGTGTCTTAGATTAGTAGAACATCTGTTGTATCTGTCATCTCAGCTTGAACCATTCCGTAGTTCAGGCTTGTTTGTAATTAACACTTGTTAATAATACATACAAACATTGAGAAAGTGTGTTGAATTTTTAAATAGCTGTATTCACCCCCCTCTACAGCCTAGAGCAACATACTAGGGAAATCTTTTGGGACCTATAACTGGTATCAGAGAAGATAGAGTGTATGTTAACTCTAGATCTCTCATTCTCCTTATTTCCCACCATGGACAACAGTGCTGCCAACTCTTCCTCTTACTATAACAATGGCTCTATGGAAAAACCTCCCAAGTTCAATCATCAGAACTTCTCTGGCGGGAAGTGTAGAATGATGCTCTTTTTAGAGAATCTGGACGTACAACTACCAGAGATAGTAATGGAAGGTCCTTATGTGCCAACCTCTGTTACTACTATCACTCTTGTTGCTGAAGGAGCTGTTCCTGAAATTAGGACCTTTGAAAAGGCTAAAGCTCAATGGTCTAATGAAGACAAAAGGCTGGTTGCTCTTGATGCAAAGGCTAGGAACAACCTTGTTATTTCTCGTCCTGATGATGTGTTCAAATAGGTTGAGAAAATGAAGACTACAAAGGAGATGTGCGATACCTTGTGTACCGTCTATGATGGTCCCACTATCACACTGGAAAACAGGATCAACAATCTTGTTAGATAGTATGAACTATTCTTTGCAAAGCCAAAGGAGTCTCTCATTGAAACCTATACCAGGTTCATTGCTCTAATCAATGATCTCAAAGTTGTTGGGATCACTAAAGACAACTTAACTCTGGTATACAACTTTTTGGACATTCTGCCTGAGGAATGGAATTATTTCTCTACTATCCTCAGAAACTCAGGCACCATCAAAGGTATGGATCTTGTAAATCTGTATGGATCCTTGCTAAATGATGAACAATCAAGGCAACATAAAAAAATGCCTTAGAAATGTCCAAAAGAGGTGTTGCCTTAGTGGCCAGCGTGAGACAACCTGCTGCTCAGGTGTGTGATGTGTTCACACAAGCTGATCAACAGGCTGATGATGAAATGGAAGAGTTGTCTGAGGAAGAAGACTATGAAGATCTTACTGAGTTTGATGATAAACAAATGATTGCTATGCTTGTCAGAAAATTCAATAAGAAGTGGTTTGGTGGAAAAATGCTGCAAAAGAAGTCAGGTACCATAAAAAATAAAGCATTTGACAAAACTAAAGCTGCATGCTTTAAATGTGGCAAAACATGCCATATAGCTGCTGATTGTGTGTCTAAAGCTGTTGTCTCCTCATCAAAACCATACAAGACAAATAAAGATGATGGCTACAGGGTTAAGTATCTAATGGCCATGGCTAAGCTGAGAAAGTTGGAAGACTCAGTGGCTTCCTACAAGCAGAAGGGACTCATGGCTTAGACTTGTGACTGAGAGGAGTCTGATTCATCATTTGATGAAGAGGATAACAATTTTCTGATGGCCAACACTGATGTCCCCTCAACAAGCAACTTCAAACAAGATTTGGCTGAAGCTGAAGCTCTCTACAACTTGGAGAACTGGAACCCAACTATGATCTATAAGGTACAAAATTTTATGGATTACATTTCTGATGAAAAAGTTAAAATGTTTGAATATTTACTTGTTGATTTAAAATCTGCTATGGAGAAGCCTAATGCTTTGTTGTCTGAGATCTCTAAGTTAAAAACTGATCTTGAAACAAAAACTAATAAACTGGCTAGCTTCCATAAGTTGGAAACTGAACTTGAGGAAGTAAAACACATCAACACCATTTTATTAGAAGAAAAGAGAGAGACAGACTCAAAGCAAGCCAAGCTTTAAAAGATTGTTGACTCTTGGTGCCAATCTGCATAGAAGTCAATCATTGTATCAGTCAAAAGATCCCTGCTCAAATCCAAGCCTATCTTGGAGGGGATCTTGATACAGCAACTTCAATTGTTGAGATAAATAATATGGAAAAAGACTTATCCACTCTTGGTGAGCTTCCAAGTACTTTTATTCAAAGAGTAAATGGAAAGCTGGTCTCAACAAACAGGTTTGTCAGGCCTCAAAACACTGACAGTTTGTGAGAAAAAGTTTTAAAGACTGATGATGGAATGTGTTTTCCATCAAATCACTCTGCTAAGTGCATATCTGGTTCACACAAACAAAGAAGGGAAAACAAGTTCAAACTATAGCTTTGGACACTAAACCTGTCAACAAGACAGGTTTTGGATCCAAAGCTGATGGGAAGAAACCTGTTAACCGTTTTGATGTTGAACATTTTGAGAAAAAGTTTTCGAAAGGTAAGCAGCCTGCTTTCAACAGGGGTAAGTCTTATGTTGAAAGTAAATCTGCTGTGATTTCAAATAAGTTTTAAAATCATAGTGGAAAACTGGTTATAAGCGAAGGTAAGTCTTTCAAAACCAGAAACAGTGATTACGTTGATAGGCAATACTCATCACATCTCAGCAAGGGTAAAGGCAAAGCTATTGCTCAACCTGAGAAAGTTGGGAATAAGTTTTCCAAACCTGTGGAAGGACAAAGGCCAATTAAACTTCCTATATTTGATCTCTGCCCTCCTAAAAGGAGGAAAGAGGACACAGGTAATCTGTTGCTATTGAGCCTTCCACTCAAACTGTTGGTCCGTCTAAAAACATTAATAAGTTTGCTAAACCTACTGACAAGGCCAACAAGGATATCCCAGAATGTGTTTCTGGGAGTACTTTTTCCAAAAAGTCTAAAAATAGAAAATGCTATAAATGTGGGAAGAAGACACATATGGCCAAAGACTGTCTTGAAACTGAGGACATAAGGCCTGCTGACACTGCTAGTTCCAACATTGCAAAAACCAGCAGTGTTGGAAGTAACATGGTCATTGAGGAGAGTATCCAAGCTGATACAATCCTAATTGGAAATGTTAGTGTAGATCTAAGTGGTCCATCAACAAATGTTGATGAAGAAGGAGAACTCATCCTTATGATGAGTTCCCCTAAAAATAACTAATATTTTTCCATGACACTATGCAGGTTAAACAACCATCCAAGGTTTGGTACCTGGACTACGGCTGCTCAGGCCACATGACAGGTTGCAAGGACTTGCTGAGTGATCTCAGGCCTGAAAAAGGGCCAAAAGTCACCTTTGGTGATAATGTTTAGGGATCCACAGAAGGATATGGAACCCTTCAAGCTGGTGCTGCAATATTCAAATGAGTAGCCTATGTGTCAAGGCTAAAACATAATCTTGTAAGCATTAGTCAACTGTGTGATGCTGGCTTCAAGGTTAACTTTGATGAGCAGTTGGGGTACATACTGGATCCCCAAGGCAAAGTTGTGCAGTGTGCACAAAGGAAGAAAGGTGTATATGTTGTGGACATGAAATCTGCTGATCCCACAACTGAAACCTGCTTTATCTCAAAAAGCAAGGCAGACCTGAACTGGTTATGGCACAAAAGGCTGTCACACCTGAACTTCAAGAATATCAACAAACTCTGTAAGAAAGAGTTGGTAACAGGTTTGCCTTCTATAACCTTTGTTAAGGATAAACTCTGCACAGCTTGTGAGAAAGGCTAGTAGAGAAAAACATCTTTTAAATCCAAGCATAATTTTTCTATTGACACCAGTCTCTTCTTAATCCACATGGACTTGTTTGGACCTGTTAGTGTCCTAAGTGTAGGAGGTAGAAGATACACTCTAGTAATGGTTGATGAGTTCTCCGGGTTTACATGGGTGATCTTTCTAAAGACCAAAGGAGAGGCTGCCAGAGAAATTATTGGATGCATAAAAAAGATAAAGATTCTGAACTCTGCTCAAGTCAATCAGGTTAGAAGTGATCATGGTACTGAATTCAGAAACAGTACTCTTGAGGACTTCTGTGAAGAAAGAGGGATCTCACAAAACTTTTCAGTTGTAAGAACTCCACAACAAAAAGAAGTTGCTAAAAGGAGGAATAGAACCCTCATTGAAGTTGCTAGAACCATGCTGTGTGCATCAGGTTTGCCTTCATCATTTTGGGCTGAAGCTGTCAACGTTTAAAAGGTTCAACAAAACTCCTTATGAGTTAATCAAAGGAAGAAGGCCAAATATAAGCTATTTCCATGTGTTTGGATTCCCCTACTTTATTCTGAATCAGAGGGACCAGCTGGAAAAATTTGAACCAAAAGCTGATGAAGGTGTGTTTGTTGGATATTCTGCTGTTTCTAAAGCCTACAGAGTATACAACTACAAAGAAAGGTGATAGATGAATCTATCAGTATCACCTTTGAGGAGTCCAGGAATGCCTCCACCAAAGCTGTTCCTGAATCAATTTCAGGAGAGTTTAGCTTCGATGATCTTATGCATTCACATGTCGAGGAAAAGAGTCAAAAGCTTCCATTTCACCCGAGTGGAACCTGTTAACCATAATGGACATGATGATGATTATGTTGATATACCCTGTGTGAATAAGTGTACTGACATAGTTAATACACGATGACCAGAGCCAATCAATGCTGATTTCCCTGAATCCTCTACTGATGTGTTCAACGATAGAGATTCATGGTCAACAGGTGAACAGGCTCAAGATAACAGTGTGTCTGAAAATCTTGAAAGTTGTTCTGCAAGATCTGATGAAGATGAAAATGATAAAGGAGAATCTTCATTGAAACATGATCCTAAGTGGATCAGGTGTCACCCCAAAGATCAAATAATTGGTGACATCAACAAAGGGGTACAAACAAGATGGGACAGCCTTGGAAACTTTTGTATGTTTTCTAGCTTTGTGTCCCTAATGGAGCCAAAGAAAGTGGTTGATGCACTAAAAGATGCCAATTGGATCATTGCCATGCAAGAAGAGCTCAATCAGTTTGAGAGAAACAAAGTATGGAAGCTTGTCCTTGTCGCTAAAGGTAAAACTGTAATTGGCACCGAATGAGTATTCAAAAACAAGATGGATGAGCAAGGTCATGTTATTAGAAATAAGACAAGACTAGTTGCTCAAGGCTATAGACAATAAGAAGGCATTGACTATGATGAAACATTTGCTCCTGTGGCCAGGTTAGAAGCAATTCATTTGTTTCTAGCCTGTGCTGCCCACAAGAGCATGAACGTATTTCAAATGGATGTCAAGAGTGCATTTTTGAATGGTAAGCTGCAGGAAGAAGTATATGTCAAGCAGCCTCCAGGTTTTAAAAGTGAACAACATCCAGGTTTTGTCTATAAGTTGGACAAAGCTCTCTATGGTCTGAAACAAGCCCCTAGAGCCTGGTATGACACTCTTACTGATTTCCTTATGAGCAATGGCTATTCCAGACACTACAACAAAACAAGCCTATTGCAACCTTGGCAAAATGTTGCATTAGGCCTGCCAAAAGTTGCATTATGCCTGAAGCAACCTTTTAGCAAGAGTTGCATTATGTTCTCTTGCATTAGGTCTAAAGTAACCTTTTTGGTAGAATATGCAACCTTTTTTGAAAGAGTTGCATGAATCATAGAAATGCAACATTTTTAGAATGCAACCTCTTTATACTTAAATGCAACCTTTTTACAAGTAAATGCAACCTTTTTATACTTAATGCAACCTTTTTACAAGTAAATGCTACCTTTTTCACACTCAAATGCAACCTTTTTTTACATCAAATGCAACATTTTTCAAACTCAAATGCAACCTTTTCCAAACTCAAATGCAACATTTTCACATTAGAATACAACTATTTTTAAACTCAAATGCAACCTTTTTATGCTCAAATGCAACCTTTTTATGCTCAAATACAACTTTTTAATATTCAAATGCAACTTTTTTTATTTTTAAATGCAACATTTACGAATTTAGTTACAAAGAGTACAACCTTTTAATACACGAATACAATTAATAAGCATCACCAATTCAAAACATGGCGATTACAATAATTAAAAGGTATCAAAATCCATCACAAATTACACAATAATCTCAAAACACAATATTCCATATAATAATTGTTAATTATAATGACAAAAGGTATCTAAATTCTCTAAAAAACACCGGTCTTCATATATATATATATATATATCGATATCCCAAAACAAAGTTGCCTGTCACACACAAATAATAATAAGTAACTAACTCAAGCCAAAATAATCAAACTGATGAAATAATTGTCATGATCGTAACGACATCATATCTTGAACCAAACATAGACGATAACTCATTCTAGAAACTCACAAATATTTGAAGAGGCAATTTTTCGATAAGCTTCTTGTAACAACCTGAACCTTAAATAACATGTTTAGCGTTAATTAATAACTTTAATTGCATTGTTAACATTGTGATTCTTGGTTAAGGTTAATGAAAATCATAATTAAATTATGTATGTTATTCATATAATTGTTAAGTAAAAGAAACATCAAGCAAAGTATTTTTACAAGGATTTAAGGTAAACCTATCATCTAAATTGTTCTTGTGTGTGCAAATAAAGCTACAGCTTCCTGGGATTTTGTATGTGTCTTCATCTTTAAAATTTGGTCAACAATTTGTATTGCAAACCCAAAATAAAGTTCATGCATGTGTTTGTTTTGTAATTACTATCATCTATTATCAATTTGAAGGTTTGATTCCAATATTGAAAACAAAAAAAACCTGAGATTCAAAAGGATGTTCTGTCCTTACTATTTCTTTCTGTTTTGGCATGAAAAATGAGAGGCCAGGAAGGCCCTTTGGCCTTCGGCCAGGTATTATATTCATGTGTGTGTTTATATATATCATTAAATCGCCTTTAATCTACTTGTGTGGCTGCTGAAATTAAAGAAATACAGAAGCACAAGTGCAGTGTTGCAAGGTATATATATACAATTATGTTTCTGGTTTGTGTCTGTAAACCAAGACAAGAAGGTCCATGACCTTTGGCCTTAACTTTCAGATAAAATGTGTATATTTATTGATCATTTAGGAGCATTAAATCGCCAATAACCCCTTGAAATGTTTCTGGAAATTAAGTAAAAAAGGAAAGTTTGCGCAGAAACAGAATACACAAGTGTGCTATGTTGTGTATATGCGTTTGTTTGTGCATGTGAATGGTAGATCCGAGACCCACAAGTGTGAGGATCCCGGATGTTTTAAACATCTCTTTAATTCAAGAAAAGCAGTAAAACATTTGTGTGTTTAATTGTAATTCTCGAACTCTACGGAAAGAAAGAAAAGAACTGCAACAGTAGTGTCACATCATTGCTTTAAACACGCTTGCTTAATCCCAGGAATAAATAACAACAACCATGATATATCGCATTAAGTCTAAAGCTTGCATAAATCTAAACAAAGTATTACAATACAGTCACGCACTAAACGTGCTACAAGGTCCATCGCTAAGTTGCTAATACATCACAATATAGATAAAGAAGCTACCCAGATCCCAAAGCAGCTCAATACTATAGCACAAGCTGAATAGTGAGCTAAGTCCTAAGCAGATGGTCCAACTTGCTCTTTACCTTTGCCTGTAAAATTGTGAGTAGAAACTGTAAGCTAATTGCTTAGTGAGTTAACAGAATTTCATGATGCATGTAAGATATGTGGCTAATAGAATGGCTGCCTTTAAAGGATATAATGCTTGCTTGCTTGCTCGCTTAGCTTGCTTGCTTGCTATAATTAATACCAGAATGAGTAAATGCTCAAATTGAGACATTGCACGCTGAAACGAGATGCCACCACTAGGGTTACCGCTGACAGATGATCATTTGTGATGCGGAGCTAGCTACCCGCATAATGCTTGGGGACAATGGTGTGCATCAGAATGGCTTGCTGTAATGTAAAATGCTTATGAATGCACAAAGAAACGCTTAAACAAATTTTGTTGTATAATATGCTGAAAGATAAGGAGATGGCAATAAACACATGCATATTAATAGATTAGATGTAAGATCCGGCTAAGCTGGGCACACCTGTACCACAGTGTTCGCCTTCACTCACAAAAGCTCTATTGATGTCCAAAGAAGGCATATAGAAGCAAATTATGTCTCAATTACAAAAATACATAAAAGCATGAATAATTGTTACTCACAGTACTGTTAAACGCTTTGTTATACTTTGAAATGCTTGCTCTGCTTATCTAGACTTTAACTTTGGCTTTGCACTATTTCTGAAGGCTTTTGACACTTTAAATAAACTTTTATATATTCTCGCATTTAGCTTTGACTCGTAACCAAATTTTATGCCTTAATTTAATATCCGACGTGCAGTGAAGTGTCTGTAGTTTAATATTACAGAGTACATAATAAATTAATAAAGCTATCTTAATATCTGTGGACTCTAAACCATAATTTCTTGCTAAATATTTTGTAGCTTTTGGATACAATTAAGTTTGGCCAATGGCCACTTAATTGTGCTCTATCCATTAATTTTGTTCCATAATACTTATGCAAATATATTCTTATATATATATATATATATATATATATATATATATATATATATATATATATATATATATATATATATATATATATATATATATATATATAAATAGTAGGTGTTTCCTGTTTCTGATTATACATTAACCCACATACACACAGAACACTGTATACACATCACACAGCTTTATTGAAACCTAATAAGTGATTTGCAATATTAGTCAAAGCTGTTACCCTGTTGCATTTGTTGCAACTAAGGAAGATTGTCCAAGCTGTTCTATTCTGTTGAACAGGCTGGACATAAACTATCTACGCTGCTTTATCCTGTTGAGCTGCTATGACAAATACTAAGTGTTCTGTTCTTTGTGAACAGAACCTATTCTTTGTGAAAAGGCTAAACACTTTATGGAATATGTTTCCAAGTCCTCATGTATTGTTTTGGATTACAAGATCAGTTTACAAAGTCGAAGACAAAGTGGAAAACGGAAGCTGCAAAAGACTGCCTACGCTGTTCTGTTACATGAAGACAAAGTGGATATTTGAAATGGGTGACAAACCATTTCTTATATCAAAATGGCCTTAACAGAAGATGAAAGGTTCAAAGTTGACATTCCTCTTTTGGTTAAATCCTTCTACAACAGAGATAAAAAGGAAAGGACAAAGACTATGCCATGTAGAGACAAGTCTGCTTTATCAGAATGTGCAGAAAAGTAGTTTTGTCTTTTTGGAAAGACATCCCACTATCTCCTTGTCCAATGAGGAAGCTTCATTGAGATTCTCAGTGAGAGTATAAAAGGAAGCTTCTAAGGAGTGTGAGATAACCAAGAATGAGAAATTCAGATCTTGCATGGAAGTGTGTTTTTCATGCATACAAGTATTCTTGAATAAAACAGTAACGTGTGTCCAAGTTGTTCGTATTCAAGCTGCCCATTTGTGTCTAGTAAATAGTGAGTTCATCTTAGTGAGTGTATTCATTGTACCTAGTCTAAGTGTGTCTTAGATTAGTTAAATATTTGTTGTATCTGTCATCTCAGCTTGAACCATTCCGCAATTCAAGCTTGTTTGTAATTAATACTTGTTGATAATATACACAAACATTGAGAAGAAATGTGTTGAGTTTTAATTTGCTATATTCGCCCCCCCCCCCCCCCCTCTACAGCTTAGAACAACATACTAGGAATACCTTTTGGGACCTACAAATAGTATCAGAGCCGATAGAGTGTGTGTTAACTCTAGATCTCTCATTCTCCCTATTTCCCCTTGGACAACAGTGCTGCCAGCTCTTTCTCTTACTATGACAATGGTTCAATGGCAAAACCCCCCAAATTCAATCATCAGAACTTCTCTAGTTGGAAGTGCAGAATGATGCTCTACTTAGAGAATCTGGATGTACAACTGCCAGAGATAGTAAAGGAAGGTCCCTATGTGCCAACTTCTATTACTACTATTACTCCTGCTGCTGAAGGAGTTGTTCCTGAGATCAAAACCTTTGAAAAGGCAAAAGCTCAATGGTCTGATGAAGACAAAAGGCTGGTTGCTCTTGATGCAAAGGCTAGGAACAACCTGGTTATTTCTCTTCCTGATGATGTGTTCAAACAGGTTGAGAAAATGAAGACCGCAAAGGAGATGTAGGATACTTTGTGTACCGTCTATGATGGTCCCACTATCACACTGGATAACAGGGTCAACAATCTTGTTAGACAGTATGAACTCTTCTTTGCAAAGCCAAATGAGTCTCTCACTGAAACCTATATCGGATTCACTGCTCTAATCCATGATCTCAAAGCTGTTGGGATCACCAAGGACAACCTAACTCTGGTAAACAAGTTTTTTGACATTCTGCCTGAGGAATGGAATTATTTCTCTATTATCCTAAGAAACTCAGGCACCATCAAAGGTATGGATCTAGTAAATCTGTATGGGTCCTCACTAAATGATGAGCAGTCAAGGAAACAGAAAAGAAATGCCTTGGAGATGTCTAAAAGAGGTGTTGCCTTAGTGGCCAGCGTGAGACAACCTGCTGGAAGAAGTGTATGAGGAAGAAGACTGTGAAGATCTTACTGAATCAGATGATGAGCAAATGATTGCAATGCTTGTCAGAAAAGTCAATAAGAAGAGGTTTGGTGGAAAAATGCTGAAGAAGTCAGGTGCCATAAAAAAGAAGGAATTTGACAAAACTAAGGTTGAGTGCTTTAAATGTGGCAAAACATGCCATATAGCTACTGACTGTGTGTCTAAAGCTGTTGGCTCACATCCAAACCATACAAGACAAACAAGCACGATGGCTACAGGGTTAAGTACTTAATGGCCATGGCTAAGCTGAGAAAGTTGGAGGACTCAGTGGCTTCCAACAAGCAAAAGGGACTCATGGCTGAGACATGTGATTGGGAGGAATCTGATTCATCATCAGATGAAGAAGATAACAATTGTCTGATGGCCAACACTGATGTCCCATCAACAAGCAACTTCAAACAAGACCTGGCTGAGGCTGAGGCTCTCAGCAGCTTGGAGAACTGGAACCCAACAATGATGTATAAGGTACAAAATTTTATGGATTACAGTTCTGATGAAAAAGTTAAAATGCTTGAATATTTGCTTGTTGATCTAAAAGCTGCTATTGAGAAGCATAATGTTTTGTTGTCTGAAATCTCCAAGCTGAAAACTGATCTTGAAATAAAAACTAGTAAACTGGATAGCTTCCATAAGTTAGAAACTGAACTTGATGAATTAAAACACATCAATTCCTTTTTATTAGAAGAAAAGAGAGATACAGACACAAATACATGTGAAGCTTCAAAAGATTGTTGACTCTTGGTGCCAATCTGCACAAAAAGTCAATCATTGTATCAGTCAACAGATTCCTGCTCAAATCCAAGCCTATCTTGGAGGGGATCTTGACAAAACAACTTCAATTGTTGAGATAAATAATCTTGAAAAAGACTTATCCACTCTTGGTAGGCTTCCAAGTACTTTCATTCAGAAAGTAAATGGTAAGCTAGTCTCAACAAATAGGTTTGTCAGGCCTCAAAACACTGACATCTTGTGTGAAAAAGCTGATGATGGAATGTGTTCTCCATCAAATCAGTCTGCTAAGTGCGTAGCTGGTTCACACAAGCAAAAGAAGGGAAAACAAGTTCAAGCTGCAGCCTGCTTTCAACAGGGGTAAGTCTCATGTTGAAAGTAATCTGCTGTGATTTCAAATAAGTTTTTAAATCATAGTGGAAAATTGGTTATAAATGAAGGTAAGTCTTTCAAAACCAAAAACAGTGATTATGTTAATAGGCAACATCCATCACATCTCAGTAAGGGCAAATGCAAAGCCATTGCTCAAACTAAGAATGTTGGGAATAAGTTTCCCAAACCTGTGGAAGGTCAAAATCAAACTTCCTATATTTGATATCTGTCCTCCTAAAAAGAGGAAAGAGGTTTCAGGTAAAGCTGTTGTTGTTGTGCCTTCTACTTAAACTGTTGATTCTTCTAAAAATAGTAATAAGTTTGCTAAACCTGCTGAGAAGTTCAACAAAAATGTTCCAGAATGTGTTTCTGGAAGTTCTTCTTCCAAAAAGAATAAAAAGAAAATATGTTATAAATGTGGGAAGAAGACACATATGGCCAAAGACTATCCTGAAACTGAGGAAGTGAGGCCTGCTGACACTGCTAGTTCCAACATTGCAAAAACCAATAGTGTTGGAAGTAACATGGTCAATGAGGATAGTATCCAAGCTGATACAATCAAAATAGAAAATATTAGTGTTGATCTTACTGGTCCATCAACAAATGTTGATGAAAAAGGAGAACTCATCCCTATGATGAGTTCCCCTAAAAATAACTAATATTTTCCCATCACACCCTGCAGGTCAAACAACCATCCCAGGTTTGGTACTTGGATAGCGGCTGCTCAGGCCACACGACAGGTTGCAAGGATCTGCTAAGTGATTTCAGGCCTGAAAAAGGGCCAAAAGTCACCTTTGGTGATTATGTTCAGGGATCCACAGAAGGATATGGAACCCTTCAAGCTGGTGCTGCTATATTCAAAAGAGTAGCCTATGTGTCTGGGCTGAAACACAATCTTTTAAGCATAAGTCAATTGTGTGATGCTGGCTACAAGGTTAATTTTGATGAGCACCTTTACATATTGGGTTCCCAAGGCAAAGTTGTGCTGTGTGCACAAAGGAAGAAAGGTGTATAGGTTGTGGACATGAAATCTGCTGATCCCACAACTGAAACCGACTTTATCTCCCGAAGCAATGCAGACCTGAACTAGTTATGACACAAAAGGGTATCATACCTGAACTTCAAGAATATCAACAAACTATGTAAGAAAGAGTTGGTAACAGGTTTGTCTTCTATAACCTTTCTTAAGGATAAACTCTGCACAGAGTGTGAGAAAAGCAAGCAGAGAAAAACATCTTTTAAATCCAAGCATAGTTTTTCTATTGATACTCCTCTCTTTTTAATCCACATGGACTTGTTTGGACCAGTCAGTAAGCCCCAAGTCTAGGAGGTAGAAGATACACTCTAGTAATGGTTGATGAGTTCTCCAGGTTTACATGGGTGATCTTTCTGAAGAGCAAAGCAGAGGCGGCTAGAGAAATTATTGGATTTATCAAAAAGATGGAGATGCTGAACTCTGCTGAAGTTAAGCAGCTTAGAAGTGATCATGGTACTGAATTCAGATGCAGTACTCTTGAGGACTTCTGTGAAGAAAGATGGATCTCACAAAACTTCTCAGCTGTAAGAACTCCACAACAAAATGGAGTTACTGAAAGGAGAAATAGAACTCTCATTGAAACTGCCAGAATCATGATGTGTGCATCAGGTTTGCTTTCATCATTTTGGGCTGAAGTTGTTAACACTATCTGCTTCACTCAAAACAGATCCTTAGTGGTAAAGAGGTTCAATAAGACTCCCTATGAGTTAATCAAAGGGAGAAGGCCAAGTATTAGTTATTTCCATGTGTTTGGATGTCCCTGCTTCATTCTAAATCAGAGGGACCAACTGGCGAAATTTGAACCCAAAACTGATGAAGGCGTGTTTGTTAGATACTCTGCTATCTCTAAAGCCTACAGAGTATACAACTACAAAAGAAAGGTGATAGATGAATCTATCAATGTCACCTTTGAAGAGTCTAGGATTGCTTCTACCAAAGCTGTTCCTGAATCTGTTTCAGGAGAGTTTAGCTTTGGTGATCTCATGCAGTCCATCAATGAAGAAAAGGACTCAAAAGCTTCCACTACACCTAGAGTGGAACCTGTTAACCAAAATGGACATGATGATGACTATGTTGATACACCCTGTATGAGTAAGTGTACTAACATAGTTAATACTCCATGTCCTGAACCAATCAATGGTGATTTCCCTGGATCTTCTACAAATGTGTTCAACAATGGAGATTCATGTTCAACAAGTGAACAGACTCAAGATAACAGTGTGTCTGAAAATCTTGAAATCTGTTCAACAGGACCTGTTGGAGATGAAAATTATGCAGGAGAGTCTTCATTGAGACATGATCCTAAGTGGATTAGGTGTCACCCCATTTATCAAATAATTGGTGACATCAACAAAGCGGTACAAACAAGATGGGACAGCTTAGAAAACTTTCGTATGTTTTCTAGCTTTGTGTCCTTGATGGAGCCAAAGAAAGTGGATGATGCTTTAAAAGATGCCAATTGGATCACTGCCATGCAAGAAGAGCTCAATCAGTTTGAGAGAAACAATGTATGGAAGCCGGTCCCTGTTCTTAAAGGTAAAACCATAATTGGCGCTGAATGGGTTTTCATAAACAAAATGGATGTGCAAGGTCATGTTATTAGAAATAAAGCAAGACAAGTTGCTCAAGGGTACAGACAAGAAGAAGGCATTGATTATAATGAAACTTTTGCTATGGTGGCCAGGTTAGAAGCAATTCTTTTGTTTCTAGCATATGCTGCCACCAAGAGCATGAAGATATTTCAAATGGATGTGAAGAGTGCATTTTTTAATGGGAACCTGCAAGAAGAAGTATATGTCAAGCAGCCTCTAGGTTTTGAAAATGAACAATACCCAGGTTTTGTCTATAAGTTGGACAAAGCACTCTGTGGTCTAAAACAAGCCCCTAGAGCCTGGTATGACACACTAACTGATTTCCTTATCAGCAATGGTTATTCCAGAGGTAAAGTGGATACCACATTGTTCATAAAGATAGTGAAGTCTGATATTATGCTTGTTCAAATCTATGTGGATGGCATAATATTTGGTTCTACTAATGAGTAGTTATGCAAGAACTTTTCACTACTCATGAAATCAGAATATGAAATAAGTATGACGGGTGAACTTACTTTCTTTCTAGGATTACAGGTTAAACAAACCTCAAATGGAATTTTCATCAATCAAAGAAAGTACACTTTAGATCTTCTGAAAAAGTTTAAATTTGATCAAAGTTCTCCTATCAACACCCCAATGGCAACCAATGTAAAATTGGATGCTGATGCCAGTGGCAAAGCTGTTTCAGTAACAGCTTATAGAGGCATGATTGGGAGCTTGCTATATTTAACTGCTAGTAGACCAGATATTATGTTTGCTACCTGTTTATGTGCTAGGTTTCAAGATGATCCTAAGGAATCACATCTAGCTGCTGTAAAAAGAATCTTCAGATACCTAAAGGGTATACCAGGTTTGGGTCTTTGGTAACCCAAAGACTCAAGTCTTAAACTAACAGGTTATTCAGATTCTAATTTTGCAGGCTACAGGTTAGACAAGAAAAGCACTACAGGTGGATGTCAACTCCTTGGTGGTAAGTTGATCAGTTGGTGTAGCAAGAAGCAGAACTCAGTTTCTACTTCTACTGCTAAAGTTGAGTATATTGCTGCTAGAAGCTGCTGTGGGCAGATTCCATGGATGCAGCATCAGCTTGAAGACTATGGGCTTGTATACCAGAAGACTCCTATTTTGTGTGATAATACAAGTGCTATAGCTATCTCCAACAATCCAGTGTTTCATTCCATAACAAAGCATATAGAAGTAAGACACCACTTTATCAGAGATCACATCCAGAAACGTAATGTGGAGGTAAGTTTTATTTCCACAGATGTACAGCTTGCAGACATTTTCACCAAGCCTCTTGATGAAAACAGGTTTAATTACCTTGTAAGCAAGCTGGGCATGTTAAATAAAAGTGACTAAGTGTCATTGATGCTCTAAGAGATCGTAGGTCTCAAACTGCTCATGTTTCTCAGAACAGCTCAGACAGAACAGGCTGTGCATGTTCTATATGTAGCCAATTTCTGAAAACTTGGGCACCTTGGACGTATAACAGGTTTGACAAAATACGTTTTAACTCCAAAGCTGTTCTGTTGAACAAACCTCCATCCTTCTCACTCTCTCAATCTGTCATACAAGACACTGTCTTGTAACCTGATCAGCTATTGAACAGAAACCTGTTCTCATATAGCTGCACAGGTTGAATGAATAGCTTGTGATGAAACCTACTCATCAGAGGTTTGAACAACAGCTTAGAACATTCAATTTTAATTACTTTCTTCATAATTAAGTTACTTAATTTTTGTATTTATTTAACTTACTTACCTGCGGATAATGTTTGTTAACGTGTGCTAGTAGTTAAAAAGATTCAAGTGGTCTGACAACCGTTCTGACATGGCAACCCGTTCCATTTTCTGTTAAAGAACATTTCAAATCAACCGCCCAAACCTTTCTCTCTCCTACACACTCACATTCAAATCTTATAAATACCTCCTCAACTGTTTCTTCTTCTTCTTCTTATTCTCTACTGCTTCCATAATCATCTGAAAAACCCTAAATCGACTAAGTGTCCAGCATCTTTAATTCCACTACTCTCAAATGGCTAACCAAAACAACCCCCTACTTCTAGTGTTCATTGGTGATGATGTTGAAAAACATCCTTCAGTCACCACGATGCTCACTTTGAAACCCACTAACTATATTGCCAACCTAACCATTCCCAAAAACTACATGGGTAAAGGTTATGAAAACATGGTGGAGTTTCTGCAAGTTCACCCCCTGCATTATGCTATGATTGCATCTCCTGTTGTCATGTGCCAGGAGATGGTGTATGAGTTTTGGTACACCTGTGGTTATGACCCATCAACCAAAATCATCAGGGGAACCATTCTCAATGGGACTCAGACCATTGAGATAACCACTGCTCTTCTCAGGGAAGTTCTTCATCTTCCTGTTGCTGAAACATACGACAAGCCACAGCCTGAGAATGATCAGATGGGCAATCTGCTACGCTTCTGTGGTGTAGGAGAACCAAAAGTTGGAGCCACTCTGTTCAGAAAGGATTTATCACCTACATAGAACTTCCTATTTGCCTCTGTGGTGATGTGCTTTAGCAGCAAGGTTGGTTCCTTTGACCAGCTTAGCAGAGATGAAATCCCCATAGTGCTACAGCTTGTGGATGGGACTACAATGAACATGGCTCGTTGGATTTCCGTGAATCTGAGGAACTTGGTACAGCAAGAAACTCGCCCAGCTGCTGTCAAATATCCAAGGTTTCTGATCTTCATCTTCAAACATGTTTATGGTGAGCAACTCTACAACTCTCAGCCCATGTGTAACATCCTGATGTTAAAATTTCTGTATTTGAGGTTTAATAGTTAAAATTAATGAAATTCAAGTTGAATTATGAAAGTTGGTTGTTATTTTAAGGAAATTTAAAAGTTTAAGAAGTTATGAAATCTGAGGATTAATAATCATTATTATGAAACATTATGAATTATAAAAGTTAGTAATGATACAACCAAGCATAAATCAGTATTATATGGAACCGGATAAGTTGAGGGGTGAAATGTGCAAAAATGATGAAACTTGAATAAAAGGGGCAAAAAGCCATTCATTCCCTAGTTACACACTCTCTCTCTACTTTATCTCTCTAGAATTCTCTCTACCTTCTCTCTAGATTATCTTTCAAACCGACCAGCCGATTATCGAGATTTACACGTCATCGGAAAGATCTCGAGGAGTACTACAACAATCTATGGTTGGATTCTTAATTTCGTACGAATTGAGGTAAGAATCGACCCTTTTAAGTTTATATATTTCGGTTTTGAAGACATGAAATTCGAATTTGTCATTTCTTGCATGAATAAAGCTTAATATGCTGGAGTTTTAGCTAGAATATGATAGAGTATGCGTAATATAATCGAATCTAGGCTTGATACTTAACATATTCATGATTTTAGGCTTAGAAATGTATGATTTAAGTTGTAAAGATGAAGAAACTCGAGAATGCCAAGAACAAACTCGATTTTTGTACTGAATGCGAGTATCTATTCGAGTTTAGCAACATGGGGTTCGAATTTAGACCCTAAATTCGAGATAGGGGTTCGAATCTAATCCAAATTCGAATTGGGTATTCGAATTTAACCCTAAAGTCGAATGGGGTTCGACTTTAATCATGGGATTCGACTTTAATCCCCCAAAATTCGAATTTGATGCATATAATTGTCAACAATCTCGAATATATTGAATGAAACACATAGACAATGCGTAAAATAACAAAAGTTATTCAAATGAAGGGGTTCAAACTTAGTTGAGGATTGAAATAATCTTGGATCCGAAATGGGGATCCAATGTTGCAACTTATAAGATTTGGTTTTACAAAAATTGAACAAGTTATTGACACAATGTGTTGTTACAACTGATTTAATAGGTCCCTTGTGGTGTTGTTTAACCCACAGTGGGGTACTTTGTGATCCGGTTGAAAGCCCGAGGAGAAATAAAATTTGGATAAAGTTAATAACGCACCCACTGTGAGTACCTTTGATTTTAGCATGTATGCATCTGTTTTATGTTTGTTATGCCTACTGATGCATGTTGTTTCACTTTCGTTTGGCACTCTACTAACTTGCGTATATACATATTGATGCACATTCATACTTGTTGCATGTCCTTTCTTTTGTTGTGCATTCTGTTGATGGACCTGTGTGGTCGCATCTGTACTCTGATGTTACTGTGCTATATGAGCCAAGAGTTTGACACCTCTATGGTCAGGATAGACAGTATGACATCCCCGATGGTATGTTTGCCTCAGTTTGGTGGGTTTCTTAATGCCGAGTGTCAGCTCGAAGGGGCTGCGGGCTCGGGGTTGCGTACTTTGAGTACGTGTGGAGTATACGGTATGTGTTACCGTGGTTACTCTGGGTGGCATCATAAAGATTTGTAGAATGTGTACAATCATATGGTATTCACTAAGCAATTCGCTTACCCCTTCAGTTGTTACATTTTTACAGGAAAAGAGAAATCCACTGCGGGACCATCTAGCTAGGACGTTTGTTGAAGCATTTGAAGATTTCCACTGTTTCACTTGGTATTGAGTTTATGGAATTACCGTTGTAATAAAATTGGGGGATGATTGAATAGTTTTGAGTATGTAGACTTAGTTATGTAACCATGTAAGCACCGTAGGGTGTTAAACGAACTTGTATTACTTTTATTTTCGTACTTTATGCTTCCGCACTTTAATTAGGTAATCAGATCATTATATAACTGCATGTTGGTGATTAATCCTGGGTGATTGGTAAATGGTGGATATGTGGCAAGGGTGTCACAACGTATGGTATTAGAGAAGTAGTTTGAGGTTAAGTGTCCGTGAAGTCTTGATCTCAAACATTTAGTGATGATATGTAGTGATATTAAGTAATGATCTGAACTAAGATAGGTTATGATCTAGTAATCATAGGAGATTGACTATCATAAGGGACAATGAGTGGTGTCTTTAAATAAATGACATGTTACTAAATAAGTTATATGTTTCACATTTCAGAATATGTCTGGAGGAGGAATGACACCAGAAGAGACGAGAGAATGATGCTAGCCATGATGGCTGAGCAAAATCGGATGATACCAGACCAGTTTCGGGCTCGAGATGAGGCCGAAGCTAAATGAAAAGAAGATAAGAGGAAGAATAAGGAAAGAGAGAGAAGCAATGACAAACAAGATGACAATACTGGGTCATCTAATAAGCCCAGAAGTTGTCGGTTTAAGGATTTTAAGGAAAATAGAGCAGTCGAGTTTAATGGACTGGGTGATGCTGTTGCTGCTCTGGAATAGATAACAGCCACAGAACGGACATTCCGAATCAGTGATTGTGCTGAGAAGGACATGGTCTGGTTCGCTACTGCTATGTTCACCAAAGACGTAGTAATGTGGTGGAATTCAATGGTGAATGCCTTAACAATGGAGAAGGTTCCTAGAATGACATGGGCTGAGTTTACTGAAATTTTCACTTAGCAATACTGCCCGGCTGATGAGCGCCGAAGACTAGAAGCTAAGTTCATGACACTAATTCAGGGGACTAAGTCTGTGCCCCAATATGCGGTAGAGTTCACGAGGTTAAGTTTATTTGCGCCTCATCAGGTTGATACAGAAGAAAGAAAAGTGACCCGATTTGAGGTTGGTCTTGATTTGGAAATCCGAAGGGTGTTGAGCAACGTTCGTTACCCCACGTTTGCTAGTCTGCTGGAAGCTGCCAGAAATGTGGAACAAATCCTGGGTATGACAGGATATGTAATGGGGTCTACTGCTGCTTCAACTAACCCAACTCAACCTTCACCGCCGAAATGTCAACGTGAAGGAGGCTACTCTGGTTCTGCACGATCAACGCAGTACTTGCCACAACAGTCTTATCGTCGGCAGTCTAGTTCTCCTGGTCATGCTCGTGCATATTCCATCAACACCGAGCCGCAGTACTGCAATAAGTGCCATTTGGAACATTTCGGCAAGTGTACTAAGGGGCGTGCATGTTTTTGCTGTGAAGAATTGGGCCACTACCAAAATGAATGCCCACGAAGATCGGATGCCTGCCATAAATGTGGTGTGTGGGGGCACTATAGCAGGGATTGTCGAAAGAATACTCCAACAGCTGCTGCTCCATCGTCGACTCGATCATTTGGAGGATCAAGTGGTGGTTCAGCCAACCGTCGGAATCAGCCACAAAGGGGACAGGCTAATGCATATCAGATTACCGCGGAGGAAGCTAGGGAAAACCCAGAAGTGGTTACGGGTACGTTCTAGTTAACCCTTTTGCTTGCAAGAGTGTTGTTTGATTTCGATGTTAATAGATCTTTTGTGTCTACTGTTTTGTACAACGACTAGCCATGACATTATTTAAGTTACTTGCTATATTTGACATATAAGCTGCTAGCAACACTCTAGCCAAATTAGATTACGTATATTGTAGCTGCACCTTATGAATTGAAGATGTAGTCTTCAATTTGAATCTTACTCCGATAGCTTTCAGTGAATGTAACATGATAGATGTAGAAGATGTCGACCTTGTAAATAAGGATGACAAATGCCAAGAAGGACTGGTGTTTGTTGAAATTGAGGAAAAATGGGTTATTTTAGAAGAGTACTTTAAGATTCTACGTGTAATTTCATCGAAGTTTTATGATTTTGAAGATACCATGAACTTAAGTATTATGAAATGTTGTTACTAAAATAGGCAAGATGATGATAGTGAATGAGAATACTCTAGTATATGAATAGGCACTAGATGAATAGCCAAAATGGATTTTGAAGCTTTGAATTGGAAAAGGTGTTTTAAATATCGTGAGAATTTTTATGTAATTGGAATCAAGGAAATTATTATCAATATTGACATATATACGAACATTATATGAGGAAACTAAGTCTAGAAATTTTGGAGAAAGCATACGAGGGTATAATAATACAAGACTGGTGTTCATATGATATGAGATTTGGAATATACAATGTGAGATATAAGTAACATATGTACGTGAGTTGTAATCAATTAAAAAGGAAATATAATGCTACATGAGGATAGAATACTTATTGATATGGTAATTGATCAATAAGAAGGTTAAAGAGACTTTGGACAATAATGAAATTTGCTTATACAGTAAAGAAAGGTCTAATACTACGATTCGGAATCTAAGGGAGATTCGGAGGTGGTTATGAGTTTTTTTTAATTCTGGTGCCGATCAATTAAATTGTAACTACTGCGTTTGTGCAATCAATGTTAGTGCTTTGGTCTAAGTTGTCGGTTGTGATTGGTGTTGAAATTTCTTAATAACACAATTAGTTAAAGTAGATCATGTGTATCATGATTGTACTTTAGGGAATCGAAGAAGTAAGTTTATATGTTGATTTAATCTCTGGAGTTTTCCCAATAACTTGCTGTTCGTATCGTCATGCATATAACGAAATATAAGTGAGATGCGGCACAAACATGAATACGAGTAAAACTTGCCGGCAACCGATAGAAGATCAGAATGAATGGACTATTTTCATATTGGAATATGTGACGAGATAATGTACTTTGGATTCAAGTATCAATTGAAAAGATCAATCGATTAGATAGAGATTCGTATGACTCTAGTTATCATGATAAAGTAAAGAAAACCATGTTTAAAGTTTTGCACGGGAGAAAATGTAGAAACCCTACATGTTGAAAAGAAAATTTAAGGAACTCTGATTGTTATGTCTGTGTTATCACTAAAGTGCAACTATGATAGTGGTCATAAACCGATCAGTTATAATACAAACAATTGAGTATAGTTGAAAGCATCACCGATATGAGTTGAAACTCGTTTTATAAAAAGGAGACAAGTTGACACCAAAATATGTTGGCACATTTAGAATAATGGAAAAGTTGGAATCAGTTGTGACAATTGGATTTGCCTAAGGAAATATCGAAATAACACTTGGTATTTCATGTAGAAGGCTTTATGAAATCTTCACAACTGGTAATGAAGATTAGGCTGATTGTACCGAATTAGAAATCAAGAAAGGTTAGTATATGATGAAAAGCCGGTATATATATTATGAATACTGCATTAAGGTGAAGAAATTGAGAAGCAAAGAGATCGAAATGGTGCTTGTACGTTAGAAGCATCATAAGGGAGCGAATCATTCATGGGAAGCTAAGTCGGAAATGTTGAGGAAATATCCGCAATTGTTTGAATCCACATAACTTCGAGGACGAAGTTTGAGCGTGGTGGAGCCCATGCTGTAACATCGTGATGTTAAAATTTCTGTATTTGAGGTTTAATAGTTTAAAATTAATGAAATTCAAGTTGAATTATGAAAGTTGGTTGTTATTTTAAGGAAATTTAAATGTTTAAGAAGTTATGAAATTTGAGGATTCATAATCATTATTATGAAACATTATGAATTATAAAAGTTAGTAATGATACAACTAAGCATAAATCAGTATTATATGGAACCGGATAAGTTGAGGGGTGAAATGTGCAAAAATGATTAAAGTTGAATAAAAGGGGCATAAAGCCATTCATTCCCTAGTTACACTCTCTCTCTCTACTTTATCTCTCTAGAATTTTCTCTACCTTCTCTCAAGATTATCTTTCAACCGTCCGGCCGATTATCGAGATTTACACATCTTCGGAAAGATCTCGAGGAGTACTACAACAATCTACGGTTGGATTCTTAATTTCGTACGAATTGAGGTAAGAATCGACCCTTTTAAGTTTATATATTTCGGTTTTGAAGACATGAAATTCGAATTTGTCATTTCTTGCATGAATAAAGCTGAATATGCTGGAGTTTTAGCTAGAATATGATAGAGTATGCGTAATATAATCGAATCTAGGCTTGATACTTAACATATTCATGATTTTAGGCTTAGAAATGTATGATTTAAGCTGTAAAGATGAACAAACTCGAGTATGCAAAGAACAAAGTCAAAATGCAAAAACAAACTCGATTTTTGTACTGAATTCGAGTATGTATTCGAGTTTAGCAACATGGGGTTCGAATTTAGACCCTAAATTCGAAATAGGGGTTCGAATCTAATCCAAATTCGAATTGGGTATTCGAATTTAACCCTAAAGTCGAATGGGGTTCGACTTTAATCATGGGATTCGACTTTAATCCCCCAAAATTCGAATTTGATGCATATAATTGTCCACAATCTCGAATATACTGAATGAAACACATAGACAATGCATAAAATAACAAAAGTTATTCAAAGGAAGGGGTTCAAACTTAGTTGAGGATTGAAATTATCTTGGATCCGAAATGGGGATCCAGTGTTGCAACTTATAAGATTTGGTTTTACGAAAATTGAACAAGTTATTGACACAATGTGTTGTTACAACTGATTTAACAGGTGCCTTGTGGTGTTGTTTAACCCACAGTGGGGTATTTTGTGATCCGGTTGAAAGCCCGAGGAGAAATAAAATTTGGATAAAGTTAATAACGCACCCACTGTGAGTACCTTTGATTTTAGCATGTCTGCATCTGCTTTATGTTTGCTATGCCTACTGAGGCATGTTGTTTCACTTTCGTTTGGCACTCTACTAACTTGCGTATATACATATTGATGCACATTCATACTTGTTGCATGTCCTTTCTTTTGTTGTGCATTCTGTTGATGGACCTGTGTGGTCGCATCTGTACTCTGATGTTACTGTGCTATATGAGCCAAGAGTTTGACACCTCTATGGTCAGGATAGACAGTATGACATCCCCGATGGTATGTTTGCCTCAGTTTGGTGGGTTTCTTAATGCCGAGTGTCAGCTCGAAGGGGCTGCGGGCTCGGGGTTGCGTACTTTGAGTACGTGTAGAGTATACGGTGTGTGTTACCGCGGTTACTCTGGGTGGCATCATAAAGATTTGTAGAATGTGTAAAATCATATGGTATTCACTAAGCAATTCGCTTACCCTTCAGTTGTTACATTTTTACAGGAAAAGGGAAATCCGCTGCGGGACCATCTAGCTAGGACGTTTGTTGAAGCATTTGAAGATTTCTACTGTTTCACTTGGTATTGAGTTTATGGAATTACCGTTGAAATAAATTTGGGGATGATTAATACTTTTGAGTATGTAGACTTAGTTATGTAACCCTGTAAGCACCGTAGGGTGTTAAACGAACTTGTATTACTTTTATTTTCGTACTTTATGCTTCCGCACTTTAATTAGGTAATCAGATCATTATATAACTGCATGTTGGTGATTAATCCTGGGTGATTGGTAAATGGTGGATATGTGGCAAGGGTGTCACACCATGTTAACTACTGTTGCATTCCCTGTCATTGGGAATAGAGTCTTTTATACTCTGTTCTTCCCAATGAACCTCCTCTCTCCACACCAATGAGGAGGTTACTTGGTTTGGTGGAAGGACCCTCTGCTGTGAAGGTGGATCCAGTGGCTGCTCCCAAGAGAAAATCCAAATCCAGGCCTAAGGTTGTCAAAAAAGGCCTGGAACCGACTGAAGCTAGGCCTGTCCTCAAGAAGGCTAACACAGTTAAGTCAAAGTCTGTCCCATCAGCCTCAGTGGCTAAGGGGGAGCAAACTTCTTACGCTGGTTCATCTGTTGAACCTGAAGCCTTTGTGGGTGGTGCCTCTGTGGCACCTGAGACCACGGAATAGGTTAACCCCCTTGTTTCTGACCCAGTCTCACCTCCAGTCCAAACAGAACACATCATCACTTCTCCACAACATCCATCCTCCACTTCATCACTCAAATAATTCAACAGACGCAAATCCTTAGCCAAACAGAAGCCATCATCCACAACTAGCCCCTCTGACCCCTCTCAACAGGAGTCAGTTGAAAAAGAAGCAACCCTTGCTGCTTCTCCTATACTGGGAGAAAGATCAGCACCTTTGGAGCAGGCTTCACTCCAACAAGAGTCAACCCAGAGTCAGCCTAGACCCTATGGTTCCTTTCAACAAGAACCAGTTGTACAAAAGGAGACTACCACATCCATTATCCCTGCCTCCCAACATGTTGAGGATATTGAAAGACGAGAGTTCACTCCACTCCATTATGAGTCCACACAGTCTCCACCACATACTTCTCTTACACCTACTGAGTCTGCACAAGGTGCCAAAACTGCTGGAACAGACCATCCAACAGATCAGCCTCAAACTTCTGCTCCTGATGATGCAGCTGGTGTACACCCAACAGCTGTTGAAGGACCCGCATCCCAAGCTGATGAATCTGAGGGAATGGACCATCCCTTTGGTGAGGCTGCTCCCCAAATGCAAATTCCATCATAAGGTTTCACCACTGCTGATGTTGAAATGCATATCCCCTCTCCCCATGAAGATGTAACCTACAAACCAAGGTACTACGAAGGAAACCACCCCAGGTCTTAATGAAGATGTTGCAACACAAGCAGCATCTGAAAGGCCACCAAGCCCTACCTCTTCTCCTCATGATACAGATATAGCCACTGCTGAAGGTTCCCTTGACCCTTCCAAGCTGGGCCATCTCACATATGCCCAGGCTATGGAATTACTCTCTAAAGTCTCCCTGCCTTCCCCCACAAATCCTCAAACACCTGCCTCATCATCATCATCACAATCCAAACAATCCACACATACTCCTCCATCCCCCAAAGATCTTCCTTTGAAGGATCAGCTCTCTTTGCTGACCAACAAAGTTGGTTCTTTGGAAAACTCCATGACCTCCCTACCCTCTATAATATCAGACTCTGTTTTTGCTCAGCTTAAGCGATTTTTTGATTCGTTCAAGACTTCCTTTCCAACCCCTCCTCCTCAAGCTGATCAATCCTCACAGCTACTTGCATTCACTACACAGCTGCAAACACTCTCCACTACCCTCTCCAGAATTCTTTCTACTCAACAGGACTCTGTGTCCTCTCTGGCAGCTGTCTCCCAACAGTTGTCAACTCTCCTTACCACTTTCACAAATACTCTTCCTTCCACGTTGGCCAACTTGAACACCTTAGTAGTCTCTCTGTCAATTTCTGTGTCATCAAACCTTGATGATATGCAAGATTCTCTTGAATTAAATCTTTCACAGCTTCAAAGTTTGTTGTTCACAGCTTTCGACAGGGAAGCCATCTCTCAGCTGTCATCTCTTGCTACTTCCTAATCTGCCTCTCTTCAAACCTATCTTGCCCAACTTGCAGAGGTAAAGGACAATTTGGCCTTCTTAGTGCATAGCCTTGTTGGCTCCAAACCTGCTGCCAAAACTGCTGACCAGCCTGCTGAATTCGTTTCTTCAGGTAGACCCATTGTTGAAGGCTATGTGCCATCTCCTTCACAGGGGAGAAGATATCTGCCTCAAAGACCAAGTCTAAGGGGGAGAAATCTTCATCTCCCTCTAAGGAGAAATCAGCATCAGTGTGACAAGCAGCAGGTGTTTCACAAACAGGTCCTACTATGGATGTCACCAAAACAACAGAAGTTGCTCAGTCTACTCAGGCTGGATCTCCAAATCCTGCTCCATCTAAGGGGGAGGAATCCATTCTTGGGGACATGCTAAGCAGAAGGAGACATCTAATATTGGAGCAAACAGAAGAAGAAGAGGAAGAGGAACCTGAAGCTGTTCTAACCACAACAACTAAAGGAAAGAAGAAAGCCTCGGTAGACCCTGACTACCTCAAAGCTGCTCAACTGAAATTTGATAAGGCTCGGGCCAAAGAAATGGGTGTTTCTATGGAGACTTATTACAAATACAAAGAGGAGCAGCTTAGAGCTTTTGAAAAGCTAAAGAAAGATGAAGCCTCTGCTAAAGATGTGAGTGCCTTTGCATACAAGGAGGCAAGAAAAGTTAAAATGCCTTCCTTGGATGTCCAAAGGAAACTGCTAGAGGCTGCCAAAGAGTCAGTGGCTGAGAAAGAAGGAGAAAAAGAATAGGGTGCTGAGGTCTTTGTGACCAAGTCTAAGCCAGCATCCTCCTCTGCAAGAGCCCAAATTCACTTTGACAACTTGGCAAGGAAGAAATTCTGTGATGTTGCAAACTGAAGGCTTGCCAAGGAGACAATTGTCAAAGCTGTTCCCATTTCAAAGAAAGGCAAACAGTGGAAACTACAGATAACCAGATTGGGTGCTGAAGGTCCAGAACTGGAAGAATATGAACACACTGATGTTGCTCAAATGGGATACAGAGAATGGGTGGAATTGGCAGTTGCCCTGTGCCAGTCTAAGTCTGAAACTGCTAAGACTATCAGGATATGTTAAAACGTAAATGGAGAGAGTTATGAATCTTGGCCTGATTACAGAAGAACAAATCAAGGGTACCTCAGTGGGTGAACCCAAGATAAATGCCAAGAGAAGGAGAAAGGATACTGAGCTGGAAGAACTCTTGATAATGATTGATCAAGGTGATATAGCGGTAGAGATCAAGGGAGTAGATCATAGCCTGCCCAGGGGAGTAGAATATGAGGAAGACAAGCTGATAGAGGAACCTGAGCTTAGGGTATTCTTTGTAGATCCCCTATCAAAGAAAAAGTGTTTCCAGAGAGCATCAGATTTGCACAAAGTTGGTCTTAAGCAGCTCATTGCTTTTAGACTTGTTAACTCCTTTAAAAAATCTGCAAGATGGAGAGCAGCTATCTGGGAACAGCACAAATGGTTCCATGAGAGAGGAGAGCTTCAACGTCCCAACTTCATGTTCCTAAGAAATGAAATGGAGGAAATTGAAGAAACCAAGGAGCATTTCGAGCAAATGTTCGAAGGAGAAGAACCACCACTGCTTGGAGGTCCATCTGCTGCTGAGTAGATGAAGAATGGAAGCTGTCCATCAGTTAGACAAGCTTGCCATTACTTGCTCCCACCATCAAAAGTTCAAAATGTTGAATTTCTTTATGTACATATGTTGTACTCTATTACATAAGTTGTAATTTTCTTTAGTACATTAGTTGTACTCTTGTAGGAAAATATGTTGTTTGTAATCAAAATCAGTATATATAAATTGATCCTTTACTCTGCTTAAATGTTGTAATTTTATTTCAGCAAAGTGTATTGTAAAAATATATAGTGATTATTGATAGAATCAGCTTAGACTGATTATTGCAAATAGGGGGAGATTGTTAGGCACAAAAAGGCCTCAGTCAAACCTGTTTTACATCTTAGGGGGAAATTTTTAATCAAACCTGTTTGATGCACTTGAAGGTATAATTTAAGGCCTCTTAATGCCTTATTGAAACCTGAAAAGTGATTTGCAATATTATTCAAAGCTGTTTACCCAGTTGCTTTTGTTGCAACTAAGGCAGATTGTCCAAGCTGTTCTATTCTGTTCAACAGGCTGGACATAAACTGTCCACGCTGCTCTATCCTGTTGAGCAGCTTGGACAAATACTAAGTGTTCTGTTCTTTGTGAACAAAACCTGTTATTTATGAACATGCTAAACACTTTATGGAATATGTTTCCAAGTCCTCATGTACTGTTTTGGACTACAAGATCAGTTTACAAAGTTGAAGACAAAGTGGAAAACAGAAGTTGCAAAAGACTGCCTACGCTGTACTGTTACATGAAGACAAAGTGAATATTTGAAATGGGTGACAGACCATTTCTTATATCAAAATGGCCTTTACAGAAGATGCAAGGGTCAAAGTTGACATTCCTCTTTTGGTTAAAGCCTTCTGCAACAGAGACAAAAAAGAAAAGACAAAGATTCTGCCATGTAGAGACAGGTCTGCTTTATCAGAATGTGCAGAAAAGTTGTTTTGTCTTTTCTGAAAGACATCCCACTATCTTCTTGTCCAATGAGGAAGCTTGACGGAGATTCTCAGTGAGAGTATAAAAGGAAGCTTCTAAGGAATGCGAGATAACCAAGAGTGTGAAATTCGGATCGTGCATAGAAGTGTGTTTTTCATGCATGCAAGTCTGCTTGAATAAAACAGTAACGTGTGTCCAAACTGTTCTTATTCAAGTTGTCTATCTGTGTCTTGTAAACAGTGAATTCATCTTAGTGAGTGTATTCATTGTACCTAGTCTGAGTGTGTCTTAGATTAGTTAAACATCTGTTGTATCTGTCATCGCAGCTTGAACCATTCCGCAGTTCAAGCTTGTTTGTAATTAACACTTGTTGATAATATTCACAAACATTGAGAAAAAGTGTGTTGAATTTTAATTTGCTGTATTCAAACCCCCCCCCCCCCCCCTCTACAGCTTAGAACAACATACTAGGAAAACTTTGGGAGCTACAATATATATATATATATATATATATATATATATATATATATACATATATATATATATATAATTAATTAATTCTGCGTTGTATGTATATATATATATATATATATATATATATATATATATATAACACATACATCACACATGCACAAATTTGACTTATATATTTGTAAATGAAAAAAGGAAGTTGGCTGCTGATTATGGTCTATCTTCACTGCACCCACATACTATTTTCATGCAAGAAATAATAGATGTTTCCTGTTTCCGATTATACATCAACCCACATACACACAGAACACTGCATATACATCACACAACTTACATATATATATATTTACACGCTGCTGGACATACACAAAAGAAAGGTTTGCTAAACTGATTTTACTTTATACCCTCAGCATGCTCACATATGTCTACAAAGAAAAGAATAACAAAACAATGGTTGCTGAGACTGCTACTATGTGGTTGCACATTTCCATTATGTACTTTCTATGGGAGCCGTTTTTGCTTTATTTGCAGGATTTCACTATTGGGTAGGTAAAATCTTTGGTCGAACATATCCTGAAACTTTAGGTCAAATCCATTTTTGGATCACTTTTTTCGGGGTTAATCCGACCTTCCTAACCATTAAGTAAGAAGCGATGGGAACGATGGAACCGATGAATTCAAAAGATTCTAGTCAATTTGAATGATTCATTGATCGGGATGTACCGAAACCTTTTAAGGTTTCGGTAGGTTTCGGTAATGGGGACTGGGTCTCGTTAGCTAAACAAAGGTTTCAGTACTACAGAAGGTTTCGATACTCCTACATGGTTTCGGTATTCATGCAATGCTTTAGAGGTTTCGGTAGCTACCTCTCGTCCATGCAAGTATATATATCCGACACACACACACACTGCACCTTTTCCCTTCTGTTTTCTTGGTATTTAAGTAACATTTAGGGAGCTCTGGGAGTACTAGAAATGCTAACTTACTGAATTAAACACACACACTTGTGGTTGAAATCGGTTCCAAAAAGAAAATCACAGAACCGTAGATTCAATTGAAACCAAGAAACAAGATTGAGTTTGGATTTACCTTGAAATCTTGTAGAATTTTGTTGCTTGACACTTTCTTGTTAATTTCTTGCATTGAATCGTGATTAATGTTGTAGATTTATTGGTGATGTTCTTGTCGAGCTTGGAGATGGAACTGTGTAGTGATAAAAGAGAGAGAGCAGAGAATTTAGGTTTTTCTTTAAATGAAAAATGAGTAGTGGAATTCTTGTTAGGGTATTTATATTTCTTAAACTTTTCATATTCAATATCATAGCCGCAAAAATTTCATTTGTCTCATTCTTTTAATTTGGGTGCTTTATAATGATTCATAATATATTTTTAACTTAATTAAATAAATTTCCAATTCTTGATTGCATAAATTTGCAATTAATTTCGATAATTTCACAAATTACGTCATAAAAAGTGAATTAAAACATAAACGAACAATTAAGGAAACAAGGTGTTATAGTATGATTCCACCACGCTTGCACTTTTTCCTCAAAGTACCTAGGGCTCAAACAGATGCGGATAACAAATCCTCATGTCTTGTTCAGATTCCCAGGTCTGGGACTTACCATGAGAAGTTCTCCATTGCACCAACACTATTGTCACATCTCGGTTTCTTAACTTCTTTATTTTCGTCTCCAAAATAGTCTCAAGCTCATCGCATTGCAGCTTCTCGTTGATCTTATAGCTCAGATGATCGGCCCACTTTTCACTTTCATTTTCCTTGCACTTCCTTAATTGTGAGACGTGAAATACAGGGTGTATGTTGGATAATTCGGTCGGCAAATCTAAAAGGTAAGATTGAGTTCCAACACGTTTGATGTTCTTGAAAGGACCAACGAATCATGGTGCTAACTTGCCATGTTTGCCGAATCTGAACACACCCTTCATCGGCGAGACTTTCAATACGATATAATCATCTTTCTGAAATTCTAGAGGCTTATGGCATCAGTCGTGATACGACTTCTGTCGAGATTGAGAAGTTTCTAGGCGCTGTCGAATGATACGAATCTTGTTGTTCGTTTGTTGAAGCTATGCAGGTCCTGCGATTGGCGTTTCACCGACTTCATGCCAGCAAGTTGGCGTTCGGCACTTGCGTCTGTATAATGCTTCAAAAGGTGCGACTTAGATAGATGAGTGGTAGCTGTCGTTCAAGAGTAGAATCGGGCGCTCGCTTTGGCCATCATACTGTGGATGATACGCCGTGCTCATTCTGACTTTAGTGCCCAGACCTTCTTGCAGTGCGGTCCAGAATCTTGAAGTAAATCTGCTGTCGCGATCAGAAACAATTGACAGAGGCACACCGTGTCGAGAAATGATCTCATCTATGTAGGTCTTAGATAGCTTCTCCATTGAGTAGTTTTCGCGAATAGGAATAAAATGAGCGACTTTGGTTAGGCAATCCACGATAACCCATATTGCATCATGCTGTCTTCGCGTAGTAGGAAGCTTTGTCACAAAATCCATTGTTATATGATCGAACTTCCATTCGGGGATCGGTAGAGGCTGAAGACTGCCATAAGGCTGTTGATGCTCCGGTTTAACTAGTCTGCATGTGACGCAATTCTCGACATGTTGGCCTACGTCTCTTTTCAATCCAGGCCACCGGTATTCGGCTTTCAGGTCATTGTACATCTTGGTGCTGCCAGGATGTACTAAGAAGTTTGAACAGTGAGCTTCTGATAGAATTTTTGATGAACATCTCCAAATTTAGGAACCCAATTGCGATTATTAAAGAGTTTTAAGTCGCGAGGGCTGTCAACTAAGAACTGGAATTGCCCTTTCATGTCCTCGGAGTTGAGGTTTTCCTCTTTTAGGGCTTCAGCTTGAGCAACAAGAATTTCATAGATCGGAGCCGATGAGAACAAAGTATGAGTCAGAGTATAGAGGGATTTCGCGGAATAAGACTTTCGACTCAATGCATCGGCAACTACATTTGCCTTGCCAGGGTGATACAGAATTTCACAGTCATAGTCTTTTATGAGTTCCATGGAGCGTCGCTGGCGCATGTTGAGCTCCTTTTGGCTAAAATATATTTAAGACTCTTGTGATCTGTATATAATTGCCATTTGGTGTCGTAGAGATAATGATGCCATGTTTTCAACGCAAAAGTCGCAGCAGCAAGTTCAAGATCATGATTCGGCTGACTCTTTTCATGATCCTTGAGTTGGCGAGAAACTTATGCTATGACTCTGCCTCTTTGCATCAGAACACACCCGAGTCCTTGATACGAGGCGTCGCTGAATACCTCAAAGTCTTCATTGCCTTCAGGTAAGGCCAGAATAGGTGCTTCAGTTAGCTTCTGTTTTAAGCTTTCGAATGCGGCTTCCTGAGCTTCTTCCCAAATAAAGGGAATATTTTTGCGAGTAAGAGAGGTAAGAGGCACCGCTAGTTTTGAGAAGTCCCTTAATGAATCGACGGTAGTAACCCGCCAATCCCAAGAAACTTCGGATCTCAGTAGCTGATTTGGGAGCTTCCCAGCTTTGAATAACTTCTGTCTTAGAAGGATCTACCGAGATTCCTTCACCAGATATCACATGTCCAAGAAATTGTATCTGTTAAGATACAAGATTAGCAAGTTAACGTTGTGCATGAAATTTAAAGACGAGATAAGCTTAAAGTGAATAAATTAAGATTGTGAGCAGCTGTCGTGTTGGTACACCCTGTGTGACGATAGCAGTCTAAGTGATCCAACATTGTGGTATTAGCAAGTGTTTGATATATATGTTGATATATGTTTGATAATTATTATTGATTGTATGTTTGAACTTAATGTAACGTATTACAAGAAGTTCAAACATAAAGATCAAAGATAAAATCAAACATAAGTTAAAAACATAAAGTTTCAAATACAAGTTCAATATGTGAAAGTCGAATTTAGGGTAAATTCGAATTCACAAGTTAATCAAATTCGAATCTATAGCAGATTCGAATGTGTTTCAGTAGGCAGATTCGAGAGTGTCAGAGGCGACAAACTCGAATGGGCCTTGGGCCTGATTCGAGTTTGGCCCATGGCAGACTCGAATTAGCCTCTATAATTAGGGATAGACTCGAATCATTAAGGGGCTTTTTGCAGAATTCGTGAGGGATTAAGCAAATAGGCGATCTCGAGTTTATCAGTTTATTGAGTGTTCTTTCGGAGAGAATCTTCTAGTAGGTGCGTTCTTGTTAGTTCGTGCAGCTCATTGATAGTCTCCGTGTTCCTAGTGAGAGTTGTTACCGTCAACCCGTTAACGAGGATTCCGCACTCGTTGACGGTCTCGCGTCTAGATAAATCCGTGTTGTGTAGACCTTATAAGTGGTATTAGAGACTACGGGGTGTTCTTAGTGTTCTTCGTGTTCATAAAGATACATCCTAGGTTTCTTGACGCTTTTGGACGGTTATTCTCTAAACTTCGTGTTTTTCGAGCTTAACAAATTGTCATCCGGGAAATACTTCGTGTTTTTCACGTTTTTGATCGAAATCAATATTTTTCGTTGTAAAAATATTGATTTTATCTGCAAAACGTTAAGAAATCGAAGTATTAGCCGTTTTTTCGAGTTTGCGGCGCTCGAATCTGTTAGGAGAAATTAGGGTTTTACTTAGTCTCGAGTCTAACCAAATCCTCTCCTTTCGAGTTTGATAAAGAGTGTTTCGAGTTTACTTCGAGTTTGTGCTAAAGTCGATTAGTAGTCTCGAGTTTGCTGTGATTCGAGTTTGCTTCGAGTTTGAACTATAGTCGAACAGAGTGCTTCGAAACTGCAGGGTATTCGAGTTTGTCTTGACCTTCGAGTTTGGAGACTTTCGAATCTGTCATCAATTTCGAATTTAATTGAATCTCAAAACTTAATCGAATTTAATCCCAAATAGATTTAAACTAAATTATATTCGAATCTACCTAGATTCGAAAGAATTAGCTTAACTTAGTTTCGAATTAAATTTATTAAGTTACAATTCAATTACTTTTGAAACAATGTCAAATCTTCAAAAGTTTCTAGAAATGGACCACGAGGTCGGGAAGGCTAATACTCCGCCTAAGCTGATGAAACTTGAAGACTACTATTGGTGGAAAGATCGGTTTGTCGATTTTGTGCGTTTCAACGACATGCGCATGTGGGTATGTATTGACGAAGGATACATTCCACCTATCTTAGAAGTTGAAGGCCGTCAAAGAGTCTTATCATATCAGATGATGAAGGAGGATGATAAGAAACTATATGAAGCCGAGAACAGAGCTTTCTCGATTATTCGAATGGCTTTGCCTCAGGATATACTACACACATTCCGCACTCAAAGGACATCTAAGGAGCTTTGGGAGTCGCTGGAAAAGAGATGTGAGGGTAATCCGAGAGTTCGAAGGAAGCGCATGGAGTTGTTGAAACAGCAGTTTGCTATTTTCAAGGCTCTGAAGGATGAACAGCTGGACTACACCATCACCCGCTTTTATCATCTGTTGACGGAGCTTGAAAGTCACGACATTGAGTATAATGACACAGAAAAGAACAATAAGCTTCTTGATGCCTTACCAGCCAAGTGGGCGATGTATGTGGCTATGATTAAGCTTAATGAAGACAAGTATTATACCCAATCATTGGAGGATATAGTGGGAACGTTGCGGGCGTATCATTTCGAGCTACTGAAGGCCGAAACGGATTATGAACAAGTCCAAAATCCAGCCATGTATTTTGGAAAATCAACAAAACCTTCAGCCGCAGCTGATCTGAAGACTGCTACAGCGTTTTTCACCGGAGAAACGTCGTCACCAGCGGAGACTGATGACACCCTAAATAGAGCGTTCTTAGGGTTGGGAAGATCGGAGGAACAGCAACCTCAAGCAGCACAGGCATCAACATCTCAAGGCTACTCTAAGATGCCCATGAGCGCTAAATCGGCCGAAGAACATTTGAACTTGCTTGCGTCATTTGTGGCCGCGTACGGGAACTGCGTTCAGGGGAAAATAAATGATCCTGCTCTCTGGGATGAAGACTATGATCAGGTAGACCCTGACGATCTTGAGGAAATGGATCTCAAATGGCAATTGGCCATGGTAACCCAACGGGTTAAAAGATTCATCAAACGGACTGGGAGGAATCTGACTATGAATAATAAGGGGATTGGCTTTGACAAGTCCAAAGTCAAATGCTACAATTGTCAAGGTCTAGGACACTTCGCCAGAGAATGTCAGAGACCGCAGGTAGATACATACCAAGGGCAGAATCAGCATCATGGAAAGTTTCAGAATCAGTCTCAACAGAGATACCTTCCGAGTTCATCGTCCAGTCAAGCCAATCTAGCTGGTCTATTATCAAACGTCACATCAGACAGACAGCTGGATGGTACTTACGACGGGAGCTCTCATCCGGAATCTAATGCTAGGGCTTTTATGGCTGAAGTCACGGAGAATGGGTGTGAAGGGGAAGAGCAGACCACAAGGGACAACAGTCCAATGTGGGTGGAGAAGACGAATGATCAGACGCTTCTGGAGTTTGCCGCTCAAATGGCCAACGTGGAATCCGATAACACAAAGGTTAGTCTGAACTACTCTCTTTTTCATGATTTATGTATGTTATGTGTTACTTCTAACGATAGGTTGAATCTAGTATTAGAGTCACATAAAAACATAACTGCTCAAAATGAGTCTTTAAAATCTGATAACGCTAGCCTAAATGACATTAAGCAAGATCTTAAGGATAAACTTAAAGCTGATGCACAAGATGCCATAGTTCTAAAAGACAAGCTGAGTGAGCAGTGCGTTAGATTAGAACTGATGTATGAGCATGTAGAGGCATTGACCAAAGATCTAAAGACCAAAGAAGTAGAGCTAGCTGAAACTAAGGTGAAGGTAGCAGAGGCCAATAGTAAGCTAGAAAAGTTTAGGAATTCAAGTCTGAACCTAGGGAAAGCTTTAGATGCTCAACGCCAATCTAAAAAGCCTGTAGGTCTAGGATTTCATGAGATTCCTCCTCCTTTTAATGCAAACTACGTGCCTCAACCTCAGAAGAAAACTGAGAACTCAGTAGACTTAGAGGAATTACCTGCACTAGTATGTGAGCCTATAAAAGAAAACACACCTAAGGTGACTGATAACCGTCAAGGTTAAGAAAGTCAAATTTGTGTCTTCCTCCAGTGAAACACCTGCAGGAAAACATAAAATTGATTTTAATGATCAGGACGATGAACCAGTCGCAATAGATGTTCAAAAAGACCAGGACACAAGTGAGACACCTAAGACTAAGGGCACACACAAGAAGTCCATTGACAAGATGTCCTGCTTTAGATGTCATGAAAAGGGGCATGTTGTTTCTAACTGTCCGCTTAGGAAAACTGAAGTTACACCTAAGACAGGGAAGCCAACACAAGTCAAGCCCTCAACAAGTGTGGCGAGCACTAGTAGTTCTCAGAGTACAGAGAAAACTGTGCAGGCTGCACCAAAACAAGTTGTGAAACAATTACCGGTAAAGGTTGGACCAAAGGAAGTGGTTAGGACTAATTCACCGAATCGAGTCGTAAATCAATCTAGGTCTGGACCTCAACAACAATATAGGAGCACAACACCTAGCAGAGCATACACTCCAGTTAGGTCACACACTCCTATTAGACACCACACACCGGTTAGAGCTCAAGGATCACAATCTGAAATGCAATATAATCGGAATTATTCAAGAGCTCCACAACAAATGCCTACTCAAAGGCAAAGAGTGAATTTACATCACTCGGCACCACAACAAACTCCTGTTCAACGACCCAAGTCACCTGAAAGGCGAGATGGGTATTTGAAAGAGTTTAAGTACGTGGACGAGAATGGTATAAGCCAGTCAGTTATGGCTTGGGTTCCCCGTGATAACTAACCTATTTTCTTTCATGTGCAGGAGATTACCACAGGTCCAAACAACAAATGGTTCGTCGACAGTGGATGCTCCAGGCACATGACAGGGGAAAGAAGTCTCCTTACAGACTTCAAGGGTGGGAATCGGGGATTTGTATCATTCGCGGGAAATAAAGGAGGACACATGACGGGTACCGGAGTGGTCACTAATGAGACGATCAAGTTGGATCACGTTTATCACGTTGATAAACTGGTTCACAATCTCATTAGTGTATCTCAAATCTGTGACAAGAAGAATTCAGTGTTGTTCACTGACACTGAAGCGTTAGTGCTAAAACCGGGGTTCAAGATTCCGGAAGAGTGGATATTGATGCGGGCACCAAGGAAGAATGACTCGTACATGCTTGATATGAACAAGCCGGAGACTTCGATGGGGCCAATCTGTTTGTTATCCAAAGCTTCGGAGACGGAATCAGTGTTGTGGCACAGACGCATGGCACATTTGCACCTAAGAAAAAGACTAAATTACAGAAATGGTCCCTGTGGTTTATATGAAATTACGTTTTTGGTCCCTGAAAGAATTTTATTACACCACAAGTCCCTAAAATCGAAAAGTTGTAACATTTTGGTCCCTGAAACTAACGGCGGTTAACTTGAGCCGTTAGTTTCAGGGGCATTTTTGTCATTTTGAATTTCAGGGACCATTTATGTACATATCATACTTTCAGGGACCAAAATGTTACAAACTTTTTATAATTTAATTTAATTTTCATAGTTTTCATACATATATTTAGTATTTTTCTTTTATAAATTAATTATCGAAATATAACATTTTATTTTTTATTCATTTTGTTTTAATTATTAATTTTAATTTGTATGTTTATTGTAATTATTAAGGTTAGATTTTTTTATGTATTACTATAATTATTTATTTAAGATTATATATGATATACAAGGTCCATTTTTTTCAATTGTTTATTGAGAACCCAAATCTTTCTCTATTCTTTTTTTCATTTAAGAAAAATAAAAACTAGTTGTAGTTTTTTTCGTTCGAAAAATATAAAATCGAAATGATTTATTTCTTTTCTCCATTCAAAAAAGTTCAAAATAAGGACGTGTTAAAGCTTAATTCGTTTGGGAAAAAAATATAATCAAAATGGTTTGTAGTTTTTTCATTGCAAATACTTAATAAATTTTTTAACTTTAAATGGTTTGAATAAATTAAGAATTGGAATGGTTAATCACTTTTTAGTAAAAAAAATTAAATTTCGAATAGTTTCTTGTTTTTTATTGAAAAAATTGAAGTTTTATTGATTTTTTTAATAACGTGTAATTAAAAATCAGAATGCTTTTTTGTTCGAATAAATCAAAGATCATAATGGTTCACTGTTTTTTGATCAAAAAATTAAAAAAATTAACCATTCTTAGTTTATTTATTTTTACTAAAAAGCGATAAACTATTCTAATTCTTGATTTTTTCAAACGAAAAACCATTCTGATTTTTAATTAAACGTTATTAAAAAAAATCAATAAAACTTCAATTTTTTCAATAAAAAACAACAAACCATTCGAAATTTAATTTTATTTACTAAAAAGCGATTAACCATTCCAATTCTTAATTTATTCAAACCATTTAAAATTAAAGTTTTTATTATGTATTTGCAATGAAGAAACTACGAACCATTTTGATTATATTTTTTTCCAAACGAAAAAAGTTTCAACACGTCCTTATTTTGAACTTTTTTGAATGGAGAAAAGATATAAATCATTTCGATTTTAGATTTTCTGAACGAAAAAAACTACAACTAGTTTTAATTTTTCTTAAATGAAAAAAGAATAGAGAAAGATTTGGGTTCTCAATAAATAATTGAAAAAAATTAACCATGTATATCATATATAATCTTAAATAAATAATTATAGTAATACATAAAAAAAGCTAACCTTAATAATTACAATAAACATACAAATAAAAAATTAATAATTAAAACAAAATGAATAAAAAATAAAATGTTATATTTGGATAATTAATTTATAAAAAGAAAAAGAAACACTAAATATATATATGAAAACTATGAATATTTAAATTGAATTATAAAAAGATTGTAACATTTTGGTCCCTAAAAGTATGATATGTACATAAATGGTCCCTGAAATTCAAAAGGACAAAAATGCCCCTGAAACTAACGGCTCAAGTTAACCGCCGTTAGTTTCAGGGACCAAAATGTTACAACTTTTCGATTTTAGGGACTTGTGGTGTAATAAAATTTTTTCAGGGACCAAAACCGTAATTTCATATAAACCACAGGGACCATTTATGTAATTTAGTCTAAGAAAAATGAACTATATAACGAAAAATGGGTTGGTGCAAGGTGTGCCTATGAAGAGTTTTCAGTTCGAGGACAAGTGTCTACCATGCAAGAAGGGCAAACAACATAAGAAGGCACACAAGTCCAAGACTCAGAACTCCATAACCTCTACATTCGATTTGTTGCATATGGATCTCTTCGGACCAATCAACAAAAGGAGTATAGGAGGTAGTTGGTTTTGTTTGGTTATCACTGACGATTACTCACGATTTTCTTGGGTTTTCTTTCTAGGTACAAAGGACAAGACGGCTTCCAAGCTCATCGGGTTCTTAGACCAAGTGGAGAATTCCTATGGAACACGGGTTAAAAGGCTTCGTAGTGATAATGGAATTGAGTTCAAAAACACTGTAATTGGTGTATATTGCCTATCAAAGGGCATAGTGCATCAATTTAGTGCACCATATGAGCCTAAACAAAATGGGGTGGCCGAAAGAAAGAACAGGACATTGATTGAGGCAGCTAGGACTATGCTTTCGGATTCAAAGCTTCCTACCATGTTTTGGGGAGAGGCAGTGAATACCGCATGTCATATTTTAAACCGGGTCCTAATTGTCAAATCTTTGAACAAAACCTGTTATGAAATTTTGAATAAACGGCCACCTAATTTAACTGGCTTCGAACCGTTTGGGGTACCATGTACTTTACTGCGAACAAAACATCAACCTAAGTTTGGTGAAAAGGCTGACGACGGATACTTCCTAGGTTATGTGCCGAACTCACCAAACAAACGGGTTTTTAACAAAACAAATGGTACAGTGGAAATTGTGTATAACATTGAAGTCACAAGTTATACACATGAACCCCAAACAGGTCCGGAATGGATATTTGACTATGATAAATTATTTGAGTCATTTAACATTCCTTTGGATGAAAATGCAGGTACAATCGAAAAGGACATGGCGACGTTGCATCTGAATGACGAAGGTCATACCTTTCCGAGGACTACATTTCAATCCACATCCGAGCCTACTTCGACTGAAGATGGATCTCCAGAAGTCACTGATCCAGAAGCACCTTCAACTGAGAATCAGACTCAGACAGCAAATTCCAACTCTGAGGAAAATGTCCATGATGAGGAAAATGTAGAATCTGAGGATGTTCCCCCATTAGGTGAAATAGGATCTAACTTAGGAGATAATCTGAGAGTTGACGAGATAGAGACCTCTAGGATCAACAAGAACCATCCTATAGAAAGCATCATAGGAAATCCTAATGAGGGTGTGAGGACTAGGAGTAATTTAAATAACAACACTGTGTTGTTGTCGATGATAAATGACTCCGAGGCATATCATACCTGCCTCTATTCTTGTTTTATCTCGCAAGTAGAGCCGAAGAATGTGCAAATGGCACTAAAGGATAACTCCTGGGTTGAAGCGATGCAGGAAGAACTGTCACAGTTTAGGAAACTAGAAGTGTGGGAGTTAGTCCCATTACCTCGAGGGGAAATTGCCATAGGAACCAAATGGGTTTTTAAGTGCAAAAGAGACGATCGGGGTATAGTCACTCGCAACAAGGCTAGGTTAGTTGTAAAGGGTTTCAACCAAGAGGAGGGAATCGATTACAATGAGGTGTTTGCACCAGTAGCTAGGCTGGAAGCCATTAGGTTGTTTCTGGCTTTTGCTTCCTTCAAGGGCTTTGAGGTATATCAAATAGATGTTTAGAGCGCTTTCCTCTATGGGAAAGTGAAGGAGCTGGTGTATGTAGAACAGCCGCCCGGATTTACAGATCCAAAATATCCTGATAGAGTATATCGTTTAGATAAGGCTCTATATGGATTGCATCAAGCACCAAGGGCGTGGTACGAGACCTTATCCAACCATTTATTAGAGAACGGTTTTGAAAGGGGTAGGATAGATAGTACGCTGTTCGTTAAGAGAAAGGGCGAACACTTCATCTTGGTACAAGTGTATGTAGATGATATCATTTTTGGATCATCAGACGAACAATTGTGCAAAGATTTCGAGAAGGTGATGAAGTCGAAATTCGAGATGAGTGCAATGGGAGAGTTAAACTTCTTTTTGGGGTTACAAGTTGACCAGAAGAAGGAAGGTATGTTTATCCATCAGACGAAGTATGTCTATGACATATTGGAACGCTTCGGGATGGAAGGGACGAAACTGACTGCCCATTTCAGCACGCCGATTCAAGTGAATCATAATCTCGGACCGTGTACTGATAGTGATACCGATGTGGATCCGACGTTATATCGGGCCATGATTGGATCACTTATGTATTTAACTGCTTCAAGACCTGATATCATGTTTGCTGTGTGTATTTGTGCTAGGTTTCAAGCTAATCCGAAGGAGATGCACATGAAAGCTGTGAAGCGGATTCTACGATACCTCAAGTCGAAACCGAAGCTGGGACTTTGGTATCATGCGGAGGGAGATCTAGAGTTGGAGGCGTTCACTGATTCGGACTACGGAGGATGCAGCTTGACGCGCAAATCAACAACTGGAGGTTGTCAATTCCTAGGAGGGAGACTGGTTTCCTGGCAATGCAAGAAACAGACGTCGGTAGCCGTGTCAACGTGCGAGGCCGAGTATGTTGCTGCTGGTAGTTGCTGCTCACAGGTTCTGTAGATACAACAACAATTGCGGGATTACGGTTTGGCTTACACTCAAACTCCTATTAGGATAGATAACCAATCTACAATCGCTATCACAAATAATCCAGTTAAACACAGTAAAACAAAGCACATAGACATAAGGCATCATTTTATTCGTGATTGTGCTGAAAAGAACTTAATCAAATTGCTAAAAGTCGCAACGGATGATAATAATGCTGATTTATTTGCCAAAGCTTTTGATAAGTCACGGTTTGAATATTTAATTCAACTAAATGGAATGCGCAACCCAGAGTAATTTGACCTTAGTAGAAGTTTATTTCCTTTTATAGCTGTAGTATTTCTCTCTTTTTATAGTAAGTTTGCTAAATTAGGATAGTCTCTATTTTTTGTAAGTTAGTAGGTTATCTTCTTTTATTGCTGTTTCTTATGAAAAACAAAAGAAAAAAGAGAGAAAACCATAAAAAATTCAAAAAATAGAATATCAGAAAAAGAGTTAAGTCTTAGATGCATAGGTTCAAAGTGACGAAAATTAGCACAGTCGTTACAAACTCTAAATGTTTAGGCTTTCACACATAATGCACCTAAAATTCTAAGTGTTATACTTTCTTTTAGTTTGATGTGTTGGTAGGCATAATACATATAGGGAGTCCCAAGGCTAATAAAATATTCAAGAAAAAGTCAAACGTGTCCCTAACTTAGATGTATGACCAATCGGTCTTAATTTTTATGTACAAGACATACAAACTTTGAGTCTAAATGAGGTATGCAAACTTTCTGGGGATGTATAGCAATATCAAATACATCTTAAAATGGAAAGAATAGAAAAATCATACAAAATTGAGAGTCAAAAACATGTAACTCTGTTGTACGTAAGTACAGACCTGTTGCCTCTGTTTTGATTCGGGTCAGCAAGATAAGTCGCTTTGTTGTACGTCGGTACAGACCTGTCACCGCTGTCTTGCTAGCTTTAAAAATAAACCTTAAGTCAATCTAAGACACTTTGTTGTATGAAAATACAGACTTGTGTCCGATGTTTGTCTTTTAAAGAAAGTTTGCAAATACCAACAAGTTAGAATCATTGTCTGTATGCCTTGATCATAAAAGTATGTCTATGTCTGAGTCACGTAAGATAATTTCATGATAAATAAAAATGCCAAGGGATATTCTGAAATGTAGCATGTTTAAAGGGGTAAATACCAACAATCGGCTAAATGGGTATTTCACGACAAACAATCAAAGGAATCAAAAATTCCTAAGTGTGAATGTTTAAGTACTGAAAGTGAGTATCTGACACCGCTATCTGATTGAACATTTCTTTGACTATGCTCGTCAAAAATAATTTGTTATGTGTTTAGCATAGGTTGTAAATTTTAATAAGTGTAGTTTAAGTCTAAGTAAAATTTTTGTTCAAAATTTTAAAATGTTATTTTTACTTTTACTTATTATTATTTTATTTTTATTTTTATTTTTTTTTACTTAGGAAAAAGGTCAAAAATTATTGAGGGTGCATTCATAGTTGAATAAAATAAACATTGCGTGAAAATCTTGTGCTTAGGGTAAAAGATTTGGCATAGTTTATTCCGGTACACAATAAGGTTGAAAAAGTGGAAAAAGTTGAATTTGTTTCAAAATTTTCGAAATTTTCAAAGTTTCTGGGGTAATTCGAGTTTAGGTTAAACTCGAATTTGGATGATCTCGAATCTGTCAGTAGATTCGAAAGTGGCAATAGACTCGAAGGTAGGTGGTATAAATAGGTTAACAGTAATGGCCATTAAGTCATCTGTTTTCGAATCTATTCTCTCGAATCTATCAGGTGAGGTAGAAGTTCAGCTTCGACAGCCACAACAACAACAGCAACAACCGCGCGCTCAGCAACAGAGGAGACGCCAAAGGTCTTCTGCGAGTCAAACTCAGGCAAGTAGGCCTTCGACTAGTCAACCTCAAGAGGCACAAGAGGCAGGGCCTTCAAATGCACAACCTGTATCTGATCAGATAGCACAAACACTGGAGGAAATATGGGCTTCTAGGCCTCATGCTAATGAAGAGATAACTGCTGAACTTGTCGATCATTTGCTAGAGCCTCCAGAAGGAGAAAATGATGTTCTTAGGGATGTCGATGAATATCAACCTGATCAAACCGGTAATGACATGTCATCGTCAGCTACTGAGTCTGAAGATATGGAAGAGATAGAGGTTGAAGTTCCAGAGTCCGTCACTGCAGAACCGTCTGTCCAGATAGGAACCTATGGATCGAGGTTAGTGGTGAATGAAGAAGCTTCACGGCGACGACCAACACGGGAGTCTGATGACTCTGATTTTGAAGAAGAAGAAGTTGCTCCATTATTGACAAGGCAAAGGGCTAAGCGTCATCGTTTTATGCAGGGAGCTACCTCAGCTTCAGCTGCACAGCCTGAAATTCCTCAGCCTCAGGACCCTCAAACTACCATTCCACCATCACCACCACATGTTGAACCGTACATCCCATCACCCATCATTCCGACCCCAATACAATCCATTCCATCCACATCATCCACCTACGCAGAGAATCAAAGGTTTCTGGAGCTAAAGGATAGAGTTGACTTCCAGCAGATTCAAATCTTTGGCCTGACAACGGCTCTCGGTGAGGTACAATAGCATTATGCAAATCTAGATATCGAGAATGCCGAGCTGAAGAAGACTGTTGATAAGGTTCAGGAAGATAATTTAGAGCTTTAAACTTTTGTCGCTGATCAAGCAGCCGAAATAAGATCGATGCGCTCCCTGATTGAGCAATTAATGAAAAATATAAAGGCTCAGGGGGAGACATCCTGCCGTGATCAAGTAGAAGTGCGCAGGGATGATGATGATAATAATGATGATGACAATGGCAATGATCCCAGCACGCAAAGACAGAATGAGCCAGTAGATTTTTCTGCTGCTCAGGATGCTGAGACTCAGGGGGAGCCGAGTCAATCAGGAACTGTAGAAGGAGGGGCCAGTTCATCCAAAGCCACAGAGTCGAAGATAAATGAGATGATTGAAGCACTAATGGATCTCGACGATGACCCTATGGACCTTGGCTTTGATTTTGAGGATGATATGGAGGAGTTAGAAGAAGGTGAATTTGTACCTGGAGATATAACTGATTGGAAATCCGATGTTGAAGTGTGTGCTGATGAAGATGATGAAGCCAATGAGATCATCGTTCAGCAAAACCCAATCACAGACACTTATGTGATAGACGGAAATAATGTGATTAACATAGAAGTAGTCAATGCTGCTTTAAATGTTGATTCATCAAGAAAAGAGCCTGCTAGAGAGCGTACCAATGAAGAGAAAAGAAAAATATGGTTCAGGGCAGAGCAGAAGGAGTTAGAGTTGAAGAAGAAGATGAGTGTGCCGGGTACTGGAGAGCTATCCGGAAGTATATTAAGCTGGTTCTTTGACCGGGAATTGCAACTATTTATTATCAAAAGAAAAGATGGTCTCCAGTACCTCAGAAAAACTCTGAAAGTGTTCAACTCCTTGCTGAAGATTGAGATAAAGGCATTAGCTTGGAAGGAGCTAATCAATATCGGCAACGACCCTTACGCTAAATAATTTCCAAGATAATAAGAAAAGAAGGAAGGTCGAGAAAGTTCGAACGCCTCAATCCGAGGATAGGTAAACGAGTAATGGATCATTCTCGAATAGATCCTCTGACTGGGCGTCCATGGATGAAAATACAATACAGACCAGTGAGATGTCTGAGAAAGGTACCACTCAAGCCAATGCCACAGGACGTCATGAAAAACCTAAACTGGTGGTATGTGGAGAGTGAAACGGGAGAAGCTGTGATGGAAGATTTTGAAGAAAAAGTAATTCTTAGAGTCTACGATCCTCTTCACCTGGTAAACCTTTCTAAAGATGACCTTCAAGTGCTGCATGCTCATAAGATCTCAAGCGACACTCATATGGACAGTGAGGCTAGAAAGTATGAAAATGTAGTTAAAGTGTGTATTGAGAAGGGTTTGTATGCTGGCAGCAGTTTGAATAAATAATAAACAAAGTACTTAATCAAATGTTTGAATTGTTAGAAGCTATCGTCAAGGGGGAGTCTGTTGGTACACCCTGTGTGACGATAACAGTGTAAGTGATCCAACATTGTGGTATTAGCAAGTGTTTGATATATATGTTGATATATGTTTGATAATTATTATTGATTGTATGTTTGAACTTAATGTAACGTATTACAAGAAGTTCAAACATAAAGATCAAAGATAAAATCGAACGTAAGTTAAAAACATAAAGTTTCAAATACAAGTTCAATATGTGAAAGTCGAATTTAGGGTAAATTCGAATTCACAAGTTAATCAAATTCAAATCTATAGCAGATTCGAATGTGTTTCAGTAGGCAGATTTGAGAGTGTCAGAGGGGACAAACTCGAATGGGCCTTGGGCCTGATTCGAGTTTGGCCCATGGCAGACTCGAATTAGCCTCTAAAATTAGGGATAGACTCGAATCATTAAGAGACTTTTTGCAGAATTCGTGAGGGATTAAGCAAATAGGCGATCTCGAGTTTATCAGTTTATTGAGTGTTCTTTCGGAGAGAACCTTCTAGTAGGTGCGTTCTTGTTAGTTCGTGCAGCTCGTTGATAGTCTCCGTGTTCCTAGTGAGAGTTGTTACCGTCAACCCGTTAACGAGGATTCCGCACTCGTTGACGGTCTCGCGTCTAGATAGATCCGTGTTGTGTAGACCTTACATGTCGCAACCAAATTTTGCATTTAGAGAACTTGGCATAGAGCCGCTCTTTGCGTAGCAACTTTAACAGTTCCCTAAGATGCACAGCATGCTCGGCTTCCATTTTAGGGTAGATGAGAATATCGTGTATGAAGACGATAACGAATTTGTCAAGCATTGGCCTACAAACACGGTTCATCAGATCCATGAATGCCGCAGGAGCGTTTGTGAGGCCAAAGGGCATAACAAGGAACTTGTAATACCCAGATCTGGTACGGAAGGTCATTTTGGAGACATCTTCTTCTCGCACTTTGAGCTGATGATACCCAGCTCGAAGATCGATCTTTGAAAAGTAACTGGTTCCCTGAAGCTGGTCGAAAAGATCATCTATTCTAGGTAATGGATATTTATTCCTTATTGTTACCTTGTTCAACTCCCTATAATTAATGCACATCCGGAGAGTCCCATCTTTCTTCTTAACGAATAGAACAGGAGCTCCCCAGGGAGATGAACTTGGTCGTATGAGTCCCTTGTCAAGCAACTCTTGCAATTGCTTCATCATTTCTTGCATCTCAGCAGGTGCAAGTCGATACATGGCTCGTGAAATTGGTGTCGCGCCTGGTACTAAATCAATTCTGAACTCCACCTGACGGTCAGGTGGGAGTCCAGAGATATCCTTGGGGAAAACATCGGGAAATTCTGAGGCTATCGGTACCTCAGATAAAGCTTTCTTTTCAGATTTAGTATCTATTGCATATGCTAAGTAAGACACACAACCTTTAGCTATATGCTTCCTAGCTTTCACTACAGAGATCAAGCACAAGTCACCTTTCTTTCTGTCACCATAGATGCAGATACTGTGGCCATCTGGAGTAGTGAGCTTGATTAACTTCTTTTTACAGATAATGTTGGCATTATGGTGAACTAGCCAATCCATACCCACGATGATGTCGAATTCGTGAAAGTCCATCGGAATAAGGTCAAGTTGGAACATGCAGTTATCAAGTAGAATGATGCAATCACAGTAGATTTTATCCGTAGACATACATACGTTACTGACCGTTTCGATATCAAATATTACAGGTAGAGTAGTCGGAGTAATTCCAAGTTTAGATGCAAATGCACTCGATATGAAAGAATGATTTGCTCCGAAATCGAAAATAACTCTAGCAGGAACAGAGTTAACAAGTTTCATACCAGATATCACATCTGATATTTCCTTCGCTTGCTCGGCCGTTATTTGAAATGCTCGGTTCTGACTTCGTGCTGGCTCGTTACGGCGACTAGAACCTCCACGTGACATGCTATGTTTGGCCGGTTGGTGTTGTCTTTGTTGTTATTGCTGCTGAGGTCGGGGTTGTTGCTGCTGAAGTCGTGAATGATGCTCCACACTCAGATACACTAGCCTGAACGGATGTGTGCATGCTCGTTCATTATGTCCAGGGCGTAAACAGTTGTTGCAGACAATTGCTTTGTTGGGACATTCTTCACTGTTATGCCTTATCACACATAGCATCTCACATCATTGGGATTACGTCGCCAAATGTGTGATTTGTAGCAGCGGCGACACTGCCTCAGTTCGGAATGTACATCATAAGAACGAGTTCTCTGGGCTGGGGGTGAGCTAAACTGTCAGGTCTGAGACTGCTGTGGTGAATATCTGGATGAAGATCCAGAATAGCTTCTAGTACGTGACTTCTTAGGCGGTGACGGACAAGTCGGGTTGATAGATGAAGCAGGAACTCCTCCAGCACGAATAAAGTCCTACTCGAGAATTCGAGCAACTTCAACGACATTAGCATAGTTGGTGTATCTTTGGTGCTTTAAGAACTTCTGATACTCGGGATGCAGACCCATTAAGAAGCAGTCGATCTTTCGCTCTTTAGTAGCAACTTGATAGTCAGACAGCAAGCTTAAACGAGTGAATTTGATCTCATACTCAGTCACCGATTTGGTTCCTTGAGTAAGAGACATCAGCTTTTCCTCCAGGCATTTCTTTTCATCTGCTAGACAATACTGACGAAAGAAAATCACTCCGAAGTCATCCCAAGATAGGGAATTAATCCAGTTGACTCCATGCATGTTCTTTTGAGATCTCCACCACATAACAACGCCACCTTCGAACTTGTAGTAGCAAAGCTGACTTATGATTCTTCAGCGCAATCGCTAATAAGAAATATCCGCTCGATGCCAGTAATCCACTCGAGCGGTTCGATAGAGTTTGCAGCACCCTTGAAAGGTTGTGCTCCGCAAACTTTGAAATAATGAAAGTTGCATCCCTTAGGAGGGACTACAGGAGTGTCCTCCTCGTCAGTATCATCGTTCCGGCATCCAGTGTCTTCATGATGCTTCTTCTAGCGTTCTTCCCTACGCCTAGTTTCGGCTTCATCGCGAGCACAAAACTGGTCTTGCAGAAATTTGGCCTGATGCTCATTGTTTTCGTTGAGCATCGTTTGCATAATTTGCATGATCTGTTCAGGAGTGCGTCCACCTCCAGCTCCTTCACCAGATCCAGACATATTCTGAAATGATATAAATAGTGCTTGCATAAGAATAGGTATAATTCCTATTCTACCCCATTATGCCGAAATCCTAAAGCAAAGTCATAGCCTATCTCAGTTCAACTTAAAGCCTAGATATTCGATGCTAATGTCTTTGCTTAAAAGTTTGAGTCCAAGTGTTATTACGAACACTTGAATCCCTCAAACTATTGCTTTGATACCATCCTGTCACATCCTTGCTTTAAACACACTTGCTTAATCCCATGAATAAATAACAACAGCGATGATATATTGCATTAAGTCTAAAGCTTGCATAAATCTAAATAAAGTATTACAATACAGTCATGCACTAAACGTGCTACAAGATCCATTGCTAAGTTGCTAATACATCACAATATAAATAAAGAAGCTACCCAGATCCCAAAGCAGCTCAATACTATACCACAAGCTGAACAGTGAGCTAAGTCCTCTGGGTTTATCAGAAAGTAGACCTAAGAAGATGGTCCAGCTTGCTCTTTACCTTTGCCTGTAAAATTGTGAGTAGCAACTGTAAGCTAATTGCTTAGTGAGTTAACAGAAATTCATGATGCATGTAATATATATGGCTAATAGAAAGCTCTATTGATGTCCAAAGAAGGCATATAGAAGCAAATTATGTCTCAGTTACATAAAATACATATAAGCATGAATAACTGTTACTCACAGTATTGTTAAACGCTTTGTAATACTATGAAACGCTTGCTCGGCTTATCTAGACTTTAACTCTGGCTTTGCACTATTTCTGAAGGCTTTTGACACTTTAAATATGCTTTTATATATTCTGGCATTTAGCTTTGACTCGTAACCGAATTTTATGCCTTAATTTAATATCCGACGTGCAGTGAAGTGTCTGTAGTTTAATATTACAGAGTGCATAATAAATTAATAAAGCTATTTTAAAATCCATGGACTCTAAACCATAATTTCTTGCTAAATATTTTGTAGCTTTTGAATACAATTAAGTTTGGCCAATGGCCACTTAATTGTGTTCTATCCATTAATTTTGTTCCATAATACTTATGCATATATATATATATATATATATACACACACACACACACACACACACACATACAAAGCATAATTAATTACATCTATATATATATATATATAATATATATATATATATATATATATATATATATATATAGGCCACTTAATTGTGTTCTATCCATTAATTTTGTTCCATAATACTTATGCATATATATTCTTATATATATATATATATACACATATATATATATATATATATATATATATATATATATATATGTTATAATCTTACTGACTTTTAAGACTAAATTATAACAATGTTGGAAAGGCTAGCAAAGCAAACTAGAGAAAATTTCATCGTCTCCATTTTATTCATACGGATGAACTATATATATATACAATGGAAAGACAAACTTCACTATACCCATCACTTCACATCACTGTATGCTATTACTTGTCAACTTGGTACATGCAAGACCAAGTAATTATCAATTCACCTTTCACCTTTTTTTTGTCATGTTATAACACTCCCCCTTGAATGATAATTTAAGTAGAAGTTCAACCACGAAATGCTGCCTCATTAAAAACCTTGTTAAAGAAAAACCCAGTGGGAAAAAAACTTTAGACAAGGGAAAAAGAGTACAGCGATTGGTTGTCTCCCCCTCATGTTATCATCTGAAAGTCATCACATATTTTGTAGATGTCGCATTCCAATGTTGTGAACATGTTTTCTGAAAATTGCTTTAGGAAGTGCCTTTGTAAAAAGATCTGCTGAATTGTTACTAGACTGGATGTATTTCATTTCAATCTGATTGTCCTTTATGAGATCTTGCGTGTAAGCGAAAAATCTTGGTGGGATATGTTTGGTTCTGTCACTCTTGATATATCCTTCTTTCATCTGCGACACGCAAGCTGCATTGTCTTCATAAATCAAAGTTGGACTTTTGCTCATCTCAAATCCACAAGAAGACAAAATAAGTTCTGTCATAGACTTCAGCCATACGCTTTCTCTACTAGCTTCGTGTAGTGCAATAACTTTAGCATGATTTGAGGATGTTGTAACAAGTGTTTGCTTCTGAGAACGCCAGGAAATTGCAGTACCACCATTTAAAAACACGTATCCTGTTTGAGATTTTGCTTTGTGTGGATCAGATAAGTAACCTGCATCTACATATCCAAGTAAACCTTCCTTTGAATTGTTAGAATAAAATAATCCCAAATCAGTGGTTCCTCGAAGGTATCGGAAAATGTGTTTGACTCCTATCCAATGTCGTTTGGTGGAAGCTGAACTAAATCTTGCCAACAGATTTACTGCAAAAGAAATGTCAGGTCTTGTACAGTTTGTAAGATACATTAAAGCTCCAATTGCACTAAGATATGGTACTTCTGGACCAAGTAAATCTTCATTCTCTTCTTGAGGACGAAATGGATCCTTATCAACATTAAGTGATTTAACAACCATTGGTGTGCTTAAAGGATTTGCTTTGTCCATCTTGAAACGTTTTAAGACCTTTTCCGTATAATTTGATTGATGCACAAGTATGCCATTGTGCATGTGCTCTATCTGTAAACCAAGACAATATTTGGTTTTCCAAGGTCTTTCATTTCGAATTCTTTCTTTAATAACACAATTACCTCATTTATCTCATTAATTGTGCCTATAATATTTAGATCATCAACATAGACAGCTATAATAACATATCCAACCTTTGTCTTCTTTATAAACACACATGGACATATTTGATTGTTTGTGTATTCTTTACTTATCAAATAATCACTCAATCGATTATACCACATGCGTCCAGATTGTTTCAACCCATATAAAGATCTTTGAATACATTTCTTTGGGTTTTACTTTTAATGCTTCTGGCATTTTTTAAATAAATCCTTCGAGGATTTTCATAAAATTGTATATGTCAAGTTAGTCTTATAAATAGACCATAACTATATTCATGACATATTGTATAATTATGTAACATACTTCTGTCCTTTAGCAATGTAATCATAATACATGCTTTTTGCATTTTAACTATAAGCTCATAGGATAAATCTCGAGACATGTTTCAAAAAATTTTATATCCTTCAAAGGAATTTCTGTATAAGTAGGACTTTTAGAATAAAATAATTTTAATAGACGCATATCAAATCTATCTTTTATTGATAGATTAATATATCTCTTATAACTGTATCCACCATAGGAGAATATTTCCTTAAACATCTGTGTGCATTATATATACACTAAATTAATCTCTATACATATATTTGTACAACTTTATGTGTACAGACTACTTTATGATATGTGTAAAAGTAGTAGAAATAGAGAGAAATTTTCATATTATTCGCATCATCATTGATACATCAATATATGGTATTTATACTACAAGTGAAGACCAAGTATAATATGTTGGATATGTGTGGTCAAATCACTCAAATCATCTATACTATTTGCTTTACGTATAGATATGGAAACTGTGGACTTTTATGAAATTTTCATCCACAACTTTTATGTGTACATCCTACACATCTAGTAGTCTCCTTTTCTCTAAGAGAACATGTCTGCAGACTATTATTCATATTCATCGTTTTTAAATATATAGCGCTAATTAATAAATATCATCGACGTCGATTTTATTTCGATTCCATATAGTTTTAGACATGATATAATTTATCGAGATCTCCTTATTTTCATTCAGGCGCCTGAGGTTCTTCTAGAACCATCATGTCTAATTTTTTTTATTTTATGTTATTTTATTATTTCTTTAGAATACTTATCTTTGGAATCGACTGCCTATCATGCTTCAGGCATGTCTTAGGTTCATTAATCAATAATAATTTTCATTTATGAAAATATCAATATTTACTGAAGCATTAATAACCAAAATATGTAACTTGGTTACTTTCTTTAAATCAGTAAATGTATCTCCTAACAGATTTGCCAAAAATATGTAAATGAATTATCCCAGTACCTTTTATTGCGAGGATCAATATAAGATAATGATAATTCATTACAGCTTATAAATTTGTTTATTCTCTCCCCCTGATGTTGGAAAAATTGCCTTTTTTTAAAATGGCAACTAGCACAATGTGCCGTAATGATATCAACTATCAGTGATTCATTTTATTTTATAATAAAGGGGATTTCATACCCAATCATAATTTCCCAACATTCTTTTGAGTACCCATCTTTATGCGGTTTGGTGGAGCAATTTAGAATATTTACTATTTAATAAAAAAATAGATTTGATATATTTGATTCTTGACCAAATGTCATATCGTATGGGGAGAAAGTATGATAACTTGTTGGCTTAATGTGAATTAGTAATATCACAAATAAATATTAGAACCTTTTAATTCTATTTGGCGTACGAGATACACTTGAGTTTATTCAAGCTAGTAGTATATAAGAAAGCTCGGCGTGAAAGAAAGCAATACAACAAACCATCTAAACACATACACACATCCATGGAGCCAGGAAAACAACAAGAACAACGTCGAGAAGAGATCGACCTAAATCTTTCTATGGAGTCTTTTGATAATCGAGAGGAAAGAAGCCAGAAAAGACGACTAGATCAGCGGGATCTTAGAGAACTCATAATGGTACCACGACAGGAACGCACTTATGTTGGAAGTAATGATCGATTGGGGTTCTATCTGGACGATATTCATACCCATATATTATATATTGATAGATTTATACGATGGCAGTCTTTTCTTATAAGGACTGTAACCCATAGCTGGGAATTCACGGTCCCTCCTCCACCAACTATGCCGCCATATCGTTATTGGATAGAAAGGAATGCAGTGCAAATGTAACCTCCACAGCCTCAGGAGCCAGTGGAGTGCCAACAACCAGAAGTTAATTCTGCTCCCTCTCAAGATGTTTTTGAAAAGGGTCAGTCATCTAAGACTGACAAATAATTTTCATTTGTGAGTTTTATTGTTTATGTGTTGTGGTTATTAATGTTATCTTATTATTGAATTTATAATATTTATTTTACGGGGCTGAACGGGTCATCGGGGAGATCTGTAAAATTTGCTTCTTTCTCTTTCGAGGATTTTTATCCTTGGAACCAAATAGTCTTTCACGTTTCAGACGTGTTTTTGATTCTTGAGTGACTTTATCATCAGCTCTTTTATTTGGAATTTCTATTCTGGCAGGTGTATTAGCTGCTGGCACATATGATTTAGTCACTCTTTTAGTATCAGTAAATGCATCAGGCAGTTGATTTGCAATTTCTTGTAAATGCATTATTTTCTGAACTTCGAGTTCACATTGTTTTGTCTGAGTGTCAAGATGAATCAATGATGGTTCACACCATGATACATCTTAGAGAAATGAGGCGATGTGCGACAAGTTCTTGGCCAATGGCCAATCATTCCACATCGGTAACAAAGATCTTCAGGATCTTGAGAAGCACTAGCCTTTTGTTTATCATTTTTGGGTCTTTCTTGTGATTTAGATTTCTTATCACGTGGAATATTATTATGACCACGTCCACGTCCACGTGAATGACCTCTGTTATGATTATAGTTATGACCATAACCATGATTATAACTATAATTATTGTTTTGATTATAGCCACGGCCACGACCACGGCCTCGCTTACGGCCAAATCCCATTCTTGTCCATGTGTTGTACTTTTAGTTGTAGCATTTACTTTAGGTAATGCTAGTGATCCAGTTGGACGAGATTGGTGATCTTTCATTAAAAGTTCATTGTTTTTCTCTGCAACTAGAAGGACGGTGTTAAGTTCAGAATATCTTTTAAAATTTTACATCCGATACTGTTGTTGTAAGGTAACATTTGATGCATGAAATGTTGAGTATGTTTTCTCCAACATATAAGCATTTGTAACCGTCTGGTCACAAAATTGGAGTTGTGAACATATTCTGAACAATGCAGAGCTATAATCATTCACTTTCTTAAAATCTTGGAATCTCAAATTATTCCAATCATTTCTGGCATTTGGAAGCAAAATCTCCCTTTGATGATCATATCTTTCTTTTAAATCTTTCCACAGAATACTTGGATCTTCCGTATTCATATACTCAGATTTCAAATTTTCATCAATATGTTTACGAAAATATGCATTTGCTTTTGCCTTTTCTTGAATTGAGCAATTGTTGTTTTCATTTAGTGTTTCTACAATACCCATTGATGTTAAAAGTATGTTTACATCAATGCTCCATGGCATGTAGTTATTGCCATTTACGTCCAATGCAGCAAATGATAACTTCTCAAGATTTGCCATATTGACTATCAAAAAAAATTTTAAAACAACATAAAATCAATACTAATTTGTTTCAATAAGAACTGCAATACAATAAAATGAGAGAATAAATGAAAACATAATCAGAAAAGGATACATCTCATCCCATGGTAGTTGGAACAAACAATAGAGGAGTGCCAAAATCAATACACTGATAAAAATTAAAAACGGGCTTAGCATCTTCATCCGCCTTCAACTAAGTAAATTATTTTTTTATTTGTTTAGGAAGGTAGGAGAATGTGGTTTGTGAAATAATGAGGTTTAGTATCGGATATTTATAGGAAAAATTCGACCATTAAACGGTCGAAAATATAACCGTTCAACGGTTATAAATCCGTTGTGGATTTTGTAAAAATGATTTGGAGGATAATGTTTCTTTAATATAAAAATGATGATTAGAAATGTAATTTAAGAGAAATGTTATTGACATAAATGATGTGTATAAATAAGCTTAATGACGGATTAAATATAAGATATGTAAAACAATCAATAATCATAATTGTTAGTATTTATAAATTAAATAAATGTCAGATTGTTAGATTGCGTAAATAAATGTTAGTAAACAGAAAATAAATGTTAGATTGCATAAATAAATGTTAGTTGCGGAAAGTAAATGTTAGTAACAATAAATAGAGGTTAGTACATAAATAAACGTTAGTATGCATAATTAAATGTTAGTATATAAATAAAATGTTAGCAACAATTATTTAAATGTTAGTATAAGTAAAAACTTTAGTATAAATAAAACGTTAGTAAACATAATTAAAATGTTAGAAATAATAATACATGTTAGTAGTCCGTAAGATGTATTATTATTGTTATTGTAACAATTATTTATGGTAATTATCTTCTCATTATATGTTATAACTTTAAGTAACCATACCTCGTTTGATTCTTGATTTAATTGCAGAGCTCTTCGTGCTGATAACGTGTTATAATCTTACTAACTTTTAAGACTAAATTATAACAATGTTGGAAAGGCTAGCAAAGCAAACTAGAGAAAATTTCATGGTCTCCATTTTATTCATACGGATGAACTATATATATATACAATGAAAAGACAAACTTCACTATACCCATCACTTCACATCACTGTATGCTATTACTTGTCAACTTGGTACATGCAAGACCAAGTAATTATCAATTCACCTTTCACCTTTTTTTTGTCATGTTATAACAATATATATATATATATACATATATATATATATATATATATATATATATATATATATATATATATATATATATATATATATATATATATATATATATATATATATATATATATATATATATATATATATATATATATATTATATATATATACATATATAATAATATATATATATATATATATATATATATATATATATATATATATAGATTGAGGTTCTATGGGGCACCATATGCATCGGGAACCAAAAATGCATTGCTAGTTTACAAAGGGTGCATTAAGGACATTTTGGAAATGCTTAATAATATATTGTTAAATTATAAGATTTATTTTAATATTTATCATTTATTTAGGAAACTAAATAAAATGATCAACCACCTTTCTATAAATTCATCCCCTTTTCTCTCTCTTTCTCTTTCTCTTTCTCTTTCATGGCTAGCCTCTCTCCATCTCTCTTTCTCTCAACCAGTTTTCACGACAATGATGAACACATTGAAGACGTTGATGAACACGTTTAAATTTCAGAGATGCATCACGAAATTAACATGTTTAAATGTCGAAATGCATCACGATTTTGGTGATGCATAATGATGGAACAAAGACGATGATGAATATGACCGAAATGCATCACGATTTTGGTGATGCATAATGATGGAACAAAGACGAGGATGAATATGGTCGAAATGCATCATGTTTGAAATTGAATTGGATGAAGATGCATCGTGTTTGAAGACGAATCCAATAAATTGGATGAAGATGCATCCTGTTTGTTTAGATTCGGATAGAATATTTTCTGAATTCAATCATCTTCCGATTTTGGCCTTCCGCGCACGAGAAGTTATGCACCCGTGCAACCATTTTCAAGTTAATTACCCTTTTGCCACTACAATCTGAACCATTAAAATTCAAGATCTAACGGTACATACAGGTTCCCAAAGTGCACAATGCATACAGGTGCCCCAGAGAACCTGACCCTATATATATATATATATATATATATATATATATATATATATATATATATATATATATATATAAAACATACATCACACATGCATAAATTAGTCTTATATATTTGTAAAGGAAAAAAGGATGTTGGCTGCTGATTATGGTCTATCTTCACTGCACCCACATACTATTTCCATACAAGAAATAATAGGTGTTTCCTGTTTCTGATTATACATTAACCCACATACACACATAACTCTGCATATACATCACACATCTTACATACACACACACACACAAATATATATATATATATATATATATATATATATATATATATATATATATATATATATATATATATATATATATATATATATATATATATATATATATATATATATATATATATATATATATTTACACGCTGCTGGACATACACAAAAGAAAGGATTGCTACACTGATTTTACTTTATACCCTCATCATGCTCATATATGTCTACAAAGATTAGAATAACAGAACAATGGTTGCTGAGACTGCTACTGTTTGTGTATGGTAATTAAGGTTTCGGTAATGGGGAGTGGGTCTCGGTAGCTCAACAAAGGTTTCAGTACTACTAAAGGTTTTGATACTCCTACATGTTTTCGGTATTCATGCAATGCTTTAGAGGTTTCGGTTGCTTCTCACAGGGTTCGATTTTACCGAAACCCTTGATACCTCTCTTCCATGCAAATATATATATATATATATATATATATATATATATATATATATATATATATATATATATATATATATATATATATATATATATATATAGAATCAGGTTCATCAGCGTACCTATGAGATTCCAGCGTACCCTAATGTGAATGATCATTCACATATATTTTTTTTGAATAATAATGTATAAGACAACATTATAAGACTTTTTTTCAAAAGGAGCAACATCATAAATCTTATGAATGATAAAAAAAGATCATGTGAATGGTCATTCACACCATTCACATTGTGTGAAATGACCATTCACATGGATGACCATTCACATAAATATGCATTGAGCATTCACATAAGTTTTAAGGACACAGAAAGTGCGAATGTATGTGAAATTCATATATCATGTGTATAACATTAATTTAAACATGGTTATGAGAAAAAAAATTAAAAAAAAGTTTTTTAAGGTTGGTACCTTCGGGTGCACTTGATTTCGAGAGGTACTTTTTTGAACCTGACTATATATATATATATATATATATATATATATATATATATATATATATATATATATATATATATATATATATATATATATATATATATCTCTGATACACACACTCATTGCACCTTTTCCCTTCTGTTTTCTTGGTATTTCAGTAGCAATTACGGAGATTTGGGAGTACTGGAAACACTAATTTACTGAATTAAACACACACACTTGTGGTTAAAATCGGTTCTAAAAAGAAAATCACAGAACCGTAGATTCAATTGAAACCAAGAAACAAGTTTGAGTTTGGACTTACCTTGAAATCTTGTAGAATTCTGTTGCTTGATACTATCTTGTTAATTTCTTGCCTTGAATCGTGATTAATGTTGCAGATTTATTGGTGATGTTCTTGTTGAGCTTGGAGATGGAACCGTGTGGTGATAAAAGAGAGAGAGAGAGAGAGAGAGAGAGAGAGAGAGAGAGAGAGAGAGAGAGAGAGAGAGAGAGTTTAGGTTTTTCTTTAAATGAGAAATGAGTAGTGGAATTCTTGTTAGGGTATTTATATTTCTTCAACTTTTCATATTTCATATCTTGGCCACAAAAATTTTATTTGTCTCATTATTTTAATTCGGGTGCTTTATAATGATTCATAATATATTTTTAACTTAATTAAATAATTTTCAATTCTTAATTGCATAAATTTGCAATTAAATTCATTAATTCCACAAATTACATCATAAAAACTGAATTGCAACATAAACGCACAATTAAGGAAACAAGGTGTTATAAGTAGCATTGTACCTGGTATCACCTGGGATACCAATAGTTTTCATGGACTTTTTATATTCGCCGAAAAACTCTATTGTTTCTTCTGCAATAGTCTCCTCAGCAATGCATCCCTTTGGTTTATTTTCTGTTTCGCACATGTCCTTTAATAACCTTCATACAGCGTTCGAAGGGATACATCCAACGAAGCATACCGGACCACATTATTTTACCTCCCTAGTTAAGTGCATAGTCAAATGGACCATAATAAAAAATGAGGGAGGACAGAACTTTTCGAGTAGGCAGAGTGTGACAGAAAGTTCTTCTTGCATCTTATCTAGTTCATCTAACACGATTTCTCTGCTGCATATCGATTTAAAGAAAAAGCAAAACCTGATGATAGCATATCGTGTGGGTTCGTGCATGATTGACCATATTGCAATGGGCAAAAACTATTGCATAAGCATGTGATAGTCATGTGATTTAAGCCCGATGAGTTTCCTATCTTTTAGGCTGACTAAACACGAGAAATTTAAACAATAGCCTTGCGGTACCCTGATGTTGTGTAACGTTTCACAGAAGATGTCTTTTTCTTCATACGTTAATGTGTAACCTGCTGCAGGTAGTACTAATTTGTCTCCGTCTTTCCTAGCAAACAACTCTTGTTTATTTATCCCCAACTCTGCCAGATCCAATCGAGCAATCTGTCCATCTTGAGTATTTCCTGGAACATTTAGTAAAGTTCCGAGTATACTCTCACCAACATTCTTTTCAATATGCATGAAATCAATTCAGTGTTAAACTTCATTAAACGCCTTTGTTTGCCTTCTGAACGGGTGTCCCTGTGGTAGAAATCTTCCGTGACCAACATAGCTCTGCTTGGATGATGCAGGAAGTCTAACACAACCTGTTTCTTTCCTACATACTACACAGCCTTTGTATCCGCTGGTTGGGCAGCCACATAAAGTACCGAGTGGAGGGTAAACATTTATTGTCCATAACACAATCGCACATAGATTAAACATTTTTTTGTGGCAGCGTCATATGTATCGACCCCTGTCTCGAATAAGGTTTGCAGATCATCAACCAATGGTTCTAAAAATACATCCATATCATTTCCCGGGTATCCAGGTATCAACACAGAAAGCATTATAAACTTTCTTTTCATACACAACCATGGAGGAAGGTTGTAAATGACAATTAAAACTGGCTATACACTGTGATGCCTATTTCCTCTGTTTGTGCCTATAAATTCCTAATTCTGGAAGCTTACGGAGTGGGTGACCGGACATGAAAGCCGGTTGGAGTTGCACAGATTTCGGTTCTAATCGGGCCGGCAACGACGGGTTAGCGGGTTATGCTCGCGGCCTATGCATCTTGTGGGCTATGCCCACACCGCTTTTAATAAAAAGATATTGCACTTGTCATTTTATAATCATTGTAACATTAATAAATGTAGTATGTTGTGCATTTCATATCGATCTAGTAACTCACTTAGCAAATTTTTTTGCTAACCCCTCACATTACATGCATTACAGGAGGTGTTATTTCACTTCTACAAAATGAGCCTATTGCAACCTTTTGAAAGCAACTTTTATATAATTAGTTGCATTTGATTCTAAAGCAAGTTAAAAAAAATGAAGGTTGTATTAGAAGATCTAATGCAACATTTAATTTAAAAGGTTACATATTTGATTGAAAATGGCAACATTTTATAAGAAAGGTTGCATTTGTTATAGGTTAAAAGTAACCTTTATTTTAAAAGGTTGCATATGTCAAAAATAAATGCAACTTTTTTTTTTTCAAAAAGTTACATCGAAAATGTTATTGTAATTTTTTTTATTTTTTCTTTAAAATAAAATATATAACTATTTTTCATTGTCGGCATTTTCATTTGATTAATATTATTTATTCCGAATCTATTTAATTTAAATATTAATTTAAAAATTTCATCATTAAGATATTATAACAATTTTATTTATATACAAGTGTTATTCAAAAAATTTTATCTAGCCATTGCTTTCCTTGATGTGCTTGCTAAGCCTTTAGGGTTTGTTTGGTACAGAAAATTGAGAGAAGAGAAATGAAAATGAAACTATTTCTCTTATTTGTTTAGTTTTGAGAAATGAAAAATGAGAAATAAAAAAAAAATCTATTTCTCTATTTTATTTCCTGCAATATAGTTAGGAATGAGTATTAAGGGAAAATGGATTTCTCATGTCTCACTAAAAACCCTGTTGACACTTCTCCTTTGCAAAAATACATTGTTGTTGGATCTCTCTATAAACCTTAGCCTTTCTCATCAGCCGCTGCTCCCAAACCCTCGCCGGCAACCTCCCTACCCTCGGCGGCGACCTTCCCTTCCTCGGCGACGACCCCCCCTTAACTCGCCGTCAACCCTCTGTCTATATTTCCTCAAGCGGCGACCTCCCTTTCCCTCATCCAGCGACGAATCTTGCTGGTTCTTATATCCAATGACAATTCTTGTTGGTTCTCTCTTTCCTCTTCACCATCTGGTCCAGCGTCTCATACCCTAGCAACAGCAGTGGCGGAACCCCTCTTCTCCGGTCCAGATACTCAAACCCTCGAAGGTATATCTTTTTCTCCCTATTTTAGATTTGTCACATAAAACTAAAATATTTGATGAAATATGTTCATTTCAGATCTTGTTCTTGTTAAATGTATCAACTAGATTTGGTTCTTGTTTATTGTTAATATCAGATATGCTACTCATATAGTCATGAAATTTTGAAATGTCATAATGTTAATTTCTATATCAAAATCTCATATTTGTATTGTTTCTTGTTAAATCTAATATAGACATGAGATCTTTGTGCAGTGGGTTGTTGGAATTGAGTACAGAGAATTTGGGGGAACACATACCTTTTTGCTGATTGAATGTTCTTATTGAATATTCACATTTTTAAAGGTATATTTCGAACAACATGAACTTTTAGATTGATACACTGTTAAGTAATGGAAAAAAAAAACCTCTAATCGACCCTCAAGATCTCACTGTTGTTATGTGTAATTGAAACAAATCATCAAAGGTTTTTATATTTTGCAGGTTTAAATACAAACAAGTTATGTATTTATTATTTACTTCAATAGAATTTAGTTTGGTTTGATGGGTTTCCATTATATCATTCTTTATCCTGCATTTTGCCAAGAAAGTTATGTTCCTTCAATTGACAAGCATGTATCTCTCATCCATTCAAAATGTCATAGTATAGCCATATTATCAAAACCTATACGAATGTTGCTGAGGCATATGAATATCTATATTGGCAGGTAAAAGGTATGCATCTGTAAATTTCTTTTTGTATTATTAATTGAAGAGTTGGTTACATGAACTTTAGGTTTCAATATTATTGTAAATTTCTTTGGTTTATTTAATTGATCATTGGAATACCAACAAGAAGAGTACCTTGAGGGTGTTTATCTGTTGGTTTTGTAGCATGAGAGACTTGTATCACCACTGAAAGATATCAGCAAACTATGTCATTGTTTTTAAATAGGAGCCCATGGGTTTTTTTTTCCTGTAGTAAGAATCAAATCTTTAATGATAATTAAGCACATCTTTTTTTCAAGTTTATCCCCAACTCGTACTTACCAACAACAATCTAAAGAAAATGTAAAATGGTGTTTGAATGCTGCTGGTAGTTGTCATTTTGGGTTTGGTTTAGTTGTGCCTTTCTTGTGTTCTTTAGGGTTACTGCATCTTCTCATTTCCTCTTTTCCATCTTCCATGGCTTTCTCCAAGAACATATAGTTATAGGGGTAAAGCCATACAACAGTAACCTACTTTTGAAAATTTATCAATATGGTACGTCTACTTTTTTAAATATCGATATGGTACCTGTACTTCAATTTTTCATACCGATATGACCATATTTGTAATAGACCCCTGTTTTTTTATACCATTAGAACCCTGTTTCGTATGTAAAAACCGGGCTCTATTATGTAGAATGACCATATCGATACAGAAAATTAAAGTATACGTACCATATAGACAATTAAAAAAGTAGATGTACCATATCGATACATTTTCAAAAGTAGGTTGCTATTGTATGGCTTTACCCCATAGTTATACAATAAGTTATATGATATATATATGGGATACTTATTATTGAAATGGGCTAACAAACAATTGGGAAGGTATAGTGGTTTGAGCCTCTATTTACTGTATATTGTTGTTTCTTATAGCTCGTTTAGCTTGGAAGAAGATAAACATATTAGAAATGTTGATATACTTGAATCAAAGATGTTGGACCCTGGAAGGTAGCTCATTTAGCTTGGAAGAAGATAAACATCTTGGAAATGCGATTCACCGAGTGCATGTTCCATCATAGGTTTGTTCTTTTCATATCTATAAATTAATTATATTTATATTTTGCTATAAAATTAAAAAATCGTGTAAGTTGGGCTTGCATTATTTTGTGTATACATACAACACACACATTTGCTTAGTTATTATTGATGCAGCAGGATAACCCATAATTGATTACTCAAGTCCCATGTTGGTGTTTGTTTGGAAGAAGATATTGAGAACCAACGAGATAAATTAGTTGAAGATGCGATGAAGAAGCTTATGAAAAAATTGCATCTTTAAGTTTGTGAGTTTCTAGCAAGAGTTATAATCTATGTTTGGTTCAAGGTATGATGTCATCACGATCGTGACAAGTATAATTATTTTATCAATTTGATTATTTTGGTTCGAGTTAGTTACTTATTATTATTTTCTTTGTAAAAGACAACTTTGTTTTGGATATCGATATATACGAAGACCGATGTTTTTTGGAGGATTTAGATACCTTTTGTCATTATAATTAACAATTATTATATGGAATATTGTGTTTTGTGATTATTGTGTGATTGGTGAAGAATTTTGATACATTTTAATTATTGTAATCGACATTTTTTGAATTGGTGATTTGTATTTGTGTATTAAAAGGTTGTACTTTTTGTAATTAAATTTATAAATGTTGCATTTAAAAATAAAAAAAAGTTGCATTTGAATGTAAAAAATGTTGTATTTGAGCATAAAAAGGTTGCACTTGAGTTTAAAAATAGTCGTATTTTAATATGAAAAGGTTGCATTTGAAAATAAGAAAAGTTGCATTTGAGTTTGAAAAAGGTTGCATTTGATGTAAAAAAAAGTTGCATTTAAGTGTGAAAAATGTTACATTTGCTTGTAAAAAGGTTGCATTCTAAAGAGGTTGCAATTCTATGATAAATGCAACTCTTTCACAAAAAGGTAGCATATTCTACCAAAAAGGTTACTTCAGATAATAATGCATTTACAAGAAATTGCAAATCAGCTTCCTAAGAGTCATTTACTGATACTAAAAGAGTGACTAAATCCTATGTGCCAGTAACAAATACACTTGCTAGGATTGAAATTCCAAACGAAAGAACTGATGATTAGGCGACTTAAGAATCAAAAACACGCCTAAAACGTGGAATACAATTTGGTTCCAATGATAAAAATCCTCGAGTGGCACAGGGTAAGTATGGGAGTGAGGTGGGTAGGGTTGAGGGTGGGGATGGGAATGGGAATGGGAATGGGGTGATATAAGTAAGTTAAGGGTAGTTGGGGTAGGGTTAGGTGAGGTGTAATTTTTTTTAATTTTTTCTTTGAGATAAAATATATAACTATTTTACATTGTCGATATTTTCATTTGATTAATATTATTTATTGCTAATCTATTTAATTTAAATATTAATTTAAATAATTTCATCATTAAAATATTATAACAATTTTATTTATATACAAGTGTTATTCAAAAATTTTTATCTAGCCATTGCTTTTGTCACACCCCGTTACCACGGTTGGCAACGAAGCGCGACGTCGCGGAAGCATAACCATAATCATAACGAACGACCACTATATGGACGTTTTTAAAATACATCGTTAAAACTTTAAAATATAGCAATGTTTTACATAGTCTTATATGAGAAATTAAGTTCGCACAATACAGAGATTTAATGACATAATTAAAATATCCAAAATAATGCAGCTAAATCTCTGTTAATTTTGAATATGCATGCGACTCCATGGATGCGGAAGCTTGAAAGTAAATACGTCCGAAGGCATACTTGCCTTAATTTCCTGAAAATACACGCTAAAATACGTCAACAAAAATTGTTGGTGAGCTCATAGGTTTACACGTAAATCTGACTTGTATGGACAACAATAGTAGAGTTTGAATTTATAAAATCATAAATTCCATGTTATGTATTACATATAACCATCATGCAACCGAAGCTTAATTAAAATGAGTTTGCCCTGTGCAGTATTCCCATACGTAATACCGTTTGTTAAATATATATGCACTCGCTGTTAGTCGACCCGAACTAACCCGAATGGGGGACATGACTCCCGATAGATCTATCCACAATATATTCTCGCTTACAAATAAATGCAATTAACGGTTCATGATATAAGGGCGGATGGAACCACATGTGTAATACATAATAGAAATGAAGTTGTTTTCGTGTCCATATAAAAACGAAGCATGTATTTCAACCCCAAAACATAACATTGTGAAAATAGGGGCAATGAGGACTCACCGAGCGTGTGATGGCAAAAACGAGCGAAAAATGCTATTTAGCGGAAGTGGATGGATGATGCACCGAGCGAGATTAATCGAGTCCTAAATGATAATAAGGACTTAATATCTCTAATATATGATAATATATATATATATATATATATATATATATATATATATATATATATATATATATATATATATATATATATATATATATATATATATATATATATATATATATATATATATAATTTTCCAGCTTTTTCGGAGGTTTTTCGGCCTACTTTGAGGCTGTTTTTGACCAAGCTCCAAAACGTTTTAGGCTTTGTTTTTCTAGGACATTAAACTAATATATACAAAGGATTTTTAGAATCAAGAACAGCCATTTTTCGAGATGTTTAGGTTGGTGAAAAAAACTCGTTAAAAACCCTATGTTGGCCATTTTTCAGCGGTCAAACTTTCGGTTTCCCAAATAATTTCTGGAGGTCTTAAACTCCAAAATAAATTATGAAAACTTCCATATCTATAGTTAAGACATAGATCTAACTTTTGAGACAAAAATCAACTTATTTCGTTAAGTTATGAATTAGTTATGATTTTTCAAAGTCGATATAAATTTTCTGCTGAAAATCCGCAGTTTATAAACTTGAAATAACTTATGATTCTTGTTGTTTATTCAAAGACTACATGCATACAAGTTATAAAACACATATATATTACTTGTTTTCATAATATTAACACTTTTATGATGTGTTTATATATTTTTAAACACATTTAAAGAAACAACTTAAAAACAAAAACTAGAAACTTATAAACTTGAGTTTTTATGAAACTTGTTGTTGTTGGTAATTATATATATTATGCAAGACTTATATAAACATAAATGTATGATGAGTTAGTATTTACTTACTTTGAAGTATTTAGAGTATGACTTTGAGTAGAAGTTGGAATCCTTGCAAGACTTGGACGAAGAACACTTGAACAAAATGAAGAACACTTGGAAGGAAAATGTATGTAGTGTGTGTGTGTGTGTGTGTGTGTGTGTGTGTGTGTGGATCCGGCTTCAAGAGAGGAGAAGGAGATATTTTGGTGTGAAAATAATGAAGGAGTTTATCTCTATTTATAGAGAAAAAGAAGCCTTTCAAAATGGAGGTGGAGTGTAAGATCTAACTTGAATTGAAAGGAGATGGTGTTTGATGGATTTGATTATGAAAGGTTATGGAGGTTGAGTAAAAAAAATTAGTTTTCAATGTCCTTGTGTCCCTCCTTACTTTGCCGGCCTATAGGGCCATAATTATGTGTATTTCCATTTTTTTGTATAAATGTATTTAGAATGTATTCTTGTATTTCTCTTTTCTTGTAAATTCATAAATACTTTTGGATGCATTGTTTTAATGAATTGTTTTAGTCTTGCATAATTAATTTTAAGTAATTGTATTAGTGTTTGATTAGTTTCACTAATCATAATTTAATTATGTACTTAGTTGAATTAATCCCTCATAACGTAAATTGATCGGATTAATTGAATTCCCGATTCATCGCTCCGATGAATTTGATTCTAATTGAGTTGAATTTTCTAATAAACATCGTTAATCACTTGATTAATTTCTAATGACCACTGATTGGTTATAATTGGCTATTAAATACAGATTAGGTCGTAGTTGCTGACCTTGTTTACTGCCGGATGTTACAGTCTCCCCCTGTTAAGGGAATTTCGTCCCGAAATTAGTTCGTGTTCTCCACTGCTTGAGTATTTGAGAACAGCTGAGGGTATTTTTCTCGGATTTGATCTTCGCGTTCCCACGTAAACTCAGGACCTCGCTTAGGGTTCCATCTGACTTTTATTATCGGGATCCGGCTGTGTTTCAGTTTCTTGACTTCTCGGTCCATTATTTCTACAGGTTGCTCAATGAAGTTCAACTTATCATCTAATTCTAGCTCGTCCATGCGTATAACGAGTGTTTCATCAGGCAGGCACTTCTTAAGATTGGACACGTGGAAGGTATGATGAACATTTCTAAGCTCTGGGGGTAGATCGAGTCGGTAAGCTACCGGGCCAATTATTTTGGTGATCTAGAATGGTTCGATATAACGAGAATTGAGTTTTCCTCGTTTCCCAAAACGGATTACGCCCTTCCAAGGCGAGACTTTCAACATTACTTGATCTCCCTCTTGGAATTCCAAATCCTTCCGTCGAACATCGGCATAGCTTTTCTGTCAATCCCGCACGATCTTTAATCGGTTTCGAATCTGGGCTATCTTTTCTGTAGTCTCTTGGATGATCTCAGGTCCGGTAATCTGACTATCTCCTACTTCAGCCCAACAAAGTGGTGATCGACACTTTCGCCGATAGAGGGCCTCGAACGGAGCGGTCTTAATACTTGAGTGATAGCTGTTGTTATAGGAAAACTCAACTAATGGCAGGTGCCTGTACCAACTTTTGCCAAAGTCGATAACACATGCCCTTAGCATGTCTTCCAAAGTCTGAATTTTCCTTTCACTCTGACCATCCGTTTGCGGGTGATAGGCTGTGCTCATATCTAGACGTGTACCCAGTGCTTCTTGTAACGATTGCCAAAATCTCGATATGAACCGGCTGTCCCTGTCTGATATAACTGATACTGGCACTCCATGCCTTGAGACGACTTCTTTAAGATAGATTCGTGTTAACTTATCCATCTTATCAGTCTCCTTGATTGGCAGGAAGTGTGCGGTCTTGGTAAGTCGATCCACAATCACCCAAATGGTGTCATAACCTCCAGAAGTCTTTGGCAACTTGGTGATGAAGTCCATGGTGATGTTCTCCCAATTCCACTGGGTATTTCTGGTTGAACTAACAATCCTGATGAATTCTGGTGCTCAGCCTTATCTTCAAACATGTCAGGCACTTGCTGACATATGTAGCAATGCCAGCCTTCATGTTTGGCCACCAGTACATTCCTTTCAAGTCGTGGTACATCTTATCTGACCCTGGATGAATAACATATCTTGTTTTATGCCCTTCATCCATGACCAGCTTCCTTACTCCTCCGAATTTGGTACCCAAATTCTGCCCATGAAGTACCGACATCCATCTGGCTTGATTTCAAATTGTTTATCCATTCCTCTCAGGGCTTCATCCAGTAGATTACCCTCCTTGACTGCTTCTTCTTGTGCCTCGCGGACTTGAGAGTTTAGGTTTGACTATATAGTCATGACCAAAGCTTGGACTCTTAATGGTTTAACCCATTCCTTTCGGCTCAAGGCATCAGCTACAACATTCGCCTTCCCCGGATGAAAACGAATCTCGCAGTCGTAATCACTAAGCAGCTCAACCCAACGACGTTGCCTCATATTTAACTCGTTCTGGTTCAGAATATTTTGAGAGCAAACACCACTGCTCCAAGCTCCAAGTCATGAGTTGTATAGTTCACCTCGTGGATTTTGAGTTGCCGTGATGCGTAAGCAATGACTTTATCCTTTTGCATGAGCACACAACCTAATCCATTGTGTGAGGCATCATAGTAGACCATAAAATTTTCTGTCCCTTCAGGTAAGGACAGGATTGGTGCACTACACAATCTTTACTTTAGCTGTTGAAACGCCTTTTCCTGCTCTTCACCCCAGATATACTTTACATCTTTCCGAGTCAGTTCCGTTATGAAACCTGCTATCTTTGAGAAGTTTTCAATAAATCGCCTATAATAACCGGCAAGTCCTAGAAATTGGCAGATTTCCGTGGGTGTCCTAGGAGTTGCCCAGTTCTTTATGGCCTCGATTTTTGATGGATCAACTTGGATTCCCTGGCTGTTGATCACATGTCCAAGGAATTTAACTTCTCGCAACCAAAATTCACATTTTGAAAATTTGGCGTGTAACTGCTCCTTCTCTAACAACTCCAAGATCAGCTTGAGATGTTGTTCATGCTCCTTATTTCTGGAATAGATGAGGATATCGTCTATGAACACTATTACAAATTTGTCCAGATACAGTTTACAGACTCGATTCATGAGGTCCATGAATACGGCTGGTGCGTTGGTCAAACCGAATGGCATTACCTGGAATTCGTAATGTCCATAACGAGTTCTGAATGTTGTCTTGGGAATGTCTTCTTCTCGAACCTTTACTTGATGATACCCGGATCGCAGATCAATCTTAGAGTAGAAGCTAGATCCCTGTAGTTGGTCAAACAGGTCGTCAATTCTGGGAAGGGGGTAGCGGTTCTTTACTGTTAACTTGTTTAGCTCTCGGTAGTCTATGCACATTCTGAAGGATCCGTCTTTCTTTTTCACAAATAAGACCGGAGCTCCCCAAGGTGAGGAACTTGGTCGAATGAATCCTTTATCCATCAACTCTTGTAGCTGGTTGGATAGCTCTTGCATTTCAGAAGGAGCGAGTCTGTATGGGGCTCTTGTGACTGGTGCAGCTCCCGACACCAAGTCGATTTGGAACTCCACTTGCCTAGCTGGCGGAAGCCCAGGCAAATCTTCCGGGAAGACCTTCGGATAGTCACAAACCACTGGAATATCCTCGAGTCGTTTCTCCTCCGACTCTTTTTCTGCAATCTATACTAGTACTGCATGGCAACCTTTCCTAAGGGACTTTAATGTTCTTAGGCCGGATATGACATTCAGCTGACGGTTCTTTCTTTCCCCTTGGACTGTTAGGACCTTCTTCTTGTGGAGTGGTATCCGTACCACTTTCTTACGGCACAAAATCTCGGCATGATTGTGTGACAACCAATCCATACCAATTACTACATCAAAACTTCTGAGTTCTATAGGTATCAAGTCTATCTTAAAGGGATGATCTTCCAGCTTCAGTGTGCATTACTTAATAATACTACTTGCCTCTATTATTTTGCCGTCAGCCAGTTCTATAGTATAAGAGTTGTCTAAGGGAAAAGGAGTGGCATTCAATTGCTTACTAAACTTATCAGATATAAAGCTCCTATCAGCCCCAGTATCAAAGAGTACGTAAGCGTAAATGTCATTTAAAAGAAACGTACCTGATACGACATGGGAATCCTGACGAGCGTCACCGGCTCCTAATACAAAAGCTCTCCCCTGAGCTCCTCCACCATTCCTCAACTTCGGGCACTCACTCCTGAAGTTCCCGTCAGCTCCACATTCATAGCAGTCTCTCTGATTGCCGCCGTTGTTACCCGGGGTACCGAATTTACAGTCCTTGGCCAAATGACCAAGTCATTTGCATTTTCCACAAGGGGTTGGGCAGGGACCCTTGTTGTGATGATAGGTGCATTGGGTGCAGAAAGGCTTTGTACCTGTGTAGCCCTTCCTCGTCTCAACTCCTGCTACATAAGCCTTGATGGTTTCGGGCTTCTTGGATTGTGAGCCCGTATTCTTTCAAGACTTGTCCTCCCTTTTCCCCTTGTTTTCCCCGGCCTTGGCTTCGATTGTCCGGGACAATTGATACATTAGGTTATTGGCCATTCTGATGGCGTCCTGAATGGTGGTTGGGTTGGAGGCAGTGACATTGCCTTGAATTTGAGGAGCGAGTCCCCAAATGTAACGCTCAATTTTCTTGTATTCAGGGGTTACCATCTGAGGGCACAAAATGTTTAGTTCGTGGAATCGGTTGGTGTACCCAGCTACATCCGTTCCTTTCATAGCCAGATTCCAAAACTCTGACTCCATCTTCTGTAGTTCATTCCTCGGGCAATACTTGTCGGTCATCATTTTTTTAACTCGGTCCAAGCGAGTTGGTAAGCTGCATCAATCCCCACAGACTGGGTATACGAGTTCCACCATGTCAAGGCACTATCTTGCAGAGTGTGGGTGGCGAATTTCACCTTGTCTCCTTCGACACATCCGCTAACACGGAAGACAGACTCCAATTTTTCGAACCATCGTACCAATCCGACGGCTCCTTCAGTTCCATTGAAGTATCGGGGCTTGCAACTCAAAAACCCCTTAATTCCATAACCCTTTGGGTGGGTTTCAGTACCTCCCGTGGTGCGGCTAGCACCACCATCTCCATTAGCAGAACTGTTTCGGTTGGTCTCATAAGTGGCTATAGCGGCGGCCACTCTTTGTGCGACTAGTTCCTCGATTTCTGCAGCGTTCATAGCTCTTCTTGGCGGCATTATCTTAAAGTTTAAAGAAAAGAGCATAGTGTAAGAAGTTGAATCTTAAAGATTTAAATTTTTCTTAAGGCACAACACTATAATCATCAAACACAATTTAATAAATAACTTGCAATATTCATTAATCATTCATAACTTTCTTACAATGGGCGGGTTATTACCCGAAAATTTTGTCCTACACTATTACATTATATTTTTTCTAACATTACAAAGATAGATAAAGGGTACTAAGTGTGGGAGTGATCAGGGGTCTCTCCCTTCTCCAACGCGTTGAGGCGCTGGGCTAGCTCCTCGTTTCGAGCCTCGCTTTCGGCTAGTCGCTGCCGAAGCTCCTCCAGGCCATCCTGTTGGATGGTGAGGGCGTGCTGGTTAACCTAGTACAAATTGGAGTTCTGAATCTCCTCCCGCTCCAAACGGGCAGTCAATTCTCCAATATCCTGGTAAAGTAACCGGATTTGGAGGTCATGTCGGGAAGACCTTGCTACTAGCAGGGGTACGGTCTGGTCAGCCGTCTCCTGGGTGAGCGGTGGGATCGGTGCGGAGAATGGTCCTCCGACCTTGAACTGGGAAGGGATTCCTTTCTCTTGTCTCCACTCACGGAGAGTCTCAGGCATCCAGCACCATCTTCGGGCGTCTACCCGTCGATGCTGTGGTGGGGGATTTGGTTGGGGAGTCGAGATGGGAATAGACTCCCGCGTCGGTGTGATCACCCTCTTTCGGGGTGTATACAACATCTTTGGGCCGTTTGGGTAGGGACAGTACGGCTTGAATGATGGCACTGCTGGGTGGTATGGAGTGCGGGCGGGGATCACCGGGGATGGTGGATCTACCCTGGCGTTGTCCTCTTCCATCGATTCTTGTTCGTCTGATTCTTCCATTGGATCCTCGTCCTCCGAGGGCTCTTCCTCCTCGGTCGGGTCCTCCTCAGAAAATACTTCCGGGTTGTATGGGCTGGTAGGGGTATACTCCTCTTCTGAGTCGGACAAAATGATTATCTCTTGGTGGGACATGTTTTCTGCTATCAAGGTCCATGCATAGTCTTTTAGTTAGTTACAATATATTTTCAAAATCAGTAAAACTTAAGTGCAGTTATAGTCTAGGGTACTAATGCAACCTAGTTCACTATAACTATGGCTCTGATACCAATCTGTCACACCCCGTTACCCCGGTTGGCAACGAAGCGCGACGTCGCGGAAGCATAACCATAATCATAACGAACGACCACTATATGGACGTTTTTAAAATACATCGTTAAAACTTTAAAATATAGCAATGTTTTACATAGTCTGATATGAGAAATAAAGTTCGCACAATACAGAGATTTAATTACATAATTAAAATATCCAAAATAATGCAGCTAAATCTCCGTTAATTTTGAATATGCATGCGACTCCATGGATGCGGAAGCTTGAAAGTAAATACGTCCGAATGCATAGTTGCCTTAATTTCCTGAAAATATACGTTAAAATACGTCAACAAAAATTGTTGGTGAGCTCATAGGTTTACACGTAAATCTGACTTGTATGGACAACAATAGTAGAGTCTGAATTTATAAAATCATAAATTCCATGTTATGTGTTACATATAACCATCATGCAACCGAAGTTTAATTAAAATGAGTTTGTCCTGTGCAGTATTCCCATACGTAATATCGTGTGTTAAATATATATGCACTCGCTGTTAGCCGACCCGAACTAACCCGAATGGGGGACATGACTCCCGATAGATCTATCCACAATATATTCGCGCTTACAAATAAATGCAATTAACGGTTCATGATATAAGGGCGGATGGAACCACATGTGTAATACATAATAGAAATGAAGTTGTTTTCGTGTCCATATAAAAACGAAGCATGTATTTCAACCCCAAAACATAACATTGTGAAAATAGGGGCTATGAGGACTCATCGAGCGTGTGATGGCAAAAACGAGCGAAAATTGCTATTTAGCGAAAGTGGATGGATGATGCACCGAGCGAGATTAATTGAGTCCTAAATGATAATAAGGACTTAATATCTCTAATATATGATAATAATATATATTTATAGATTTTTATGTCTTAAATCACCCAACATTACAAGTTTAAAAATAAAATCCGCTTAAAACGTCAAGTTCATATATATATATATATATATATATATATATATATATATATATATATAATTTTCCAGCTTTTTCGGAGGTTTTTCGGCCTACTTTGAGGCTGTTTTTGACCAAGCTCCAAAACGTTTTAGGCTTCGGTTTTCAAGGACATTAAACTGCTATATACAAAGGATTTTTAGAATCAAGAACGGTCATTTTTCGAGATGTTTAGGTTGGTGAAAAAAAACTCGTTAAAAACCCTATGTTGACCATTTTTGAGCTGTCAAACTTTCGGTTTCCCAAATAATTTCTGGAGGTCTTAAACTCCAAAATAAATTATGAAAACTTCCAGATATATAGCTAAGACACAGATCTAACTTTTGAGACAAGAATCAACTTATTTCGTTAAGTTATGAATTAGTTATGATTTTTCAAAGTCGATATAAATTTTCTGCCGAAAATTCGCAGTTTATAAACTTGAAATAACTTATGATTCTTGTTGTTTATTCAAAGACTACATGCATACAAGTTATAAAACACATATATATTACTTGTTTTCATAATATTAACACTTTTATGATGTGTTTATATATTTTTAAACACATTTAAAGAAACAACTTAAAAACAAAAACTAGAAACTTATAAACTTGAGTTTTTATGAAACTTGTTGTTGTTGGTGATTATATATATTATGCAAGACTTATATAAACATAAAGGTATGATGAAATAAGTTAGTGTTTACTTAATTTGAAGTATTTAGAGTATGACTTTGAGTAGAAGTTGGAATCCTTGCAAGACTTGGACCAAGAATACTTGAACAAAATGAAGAACACTTGGAAGGAAAATGTATGTAGTGTGTGTGTGTGGATCCGGCTTCAAGAGACGAGAAGGAGATATTTTGGTGTGAAAGTAATGAAGGAGTTTATCTCTATTTATAGAGAAAAAGAAGCCTTTCAAAATGGAGGTGGAGTGTAAGATCTAACTTGAATTGAAAGGAGATGGTGTTTGATGGATTTGATTATGAAAGGTTATGGAGGTTGAGTAAAAAAAATTAGTTTTCAATGTCCTTGTGTCCTTCCTTACTTGGCCGGCTATAGGGCCATAATTATGTGTATTTCCATTTTTTTTTTGTATAAATGTATTTAGAATGTATTATTGTATTTCACTTTTCTTGTAAATTCATAAATACTTTTGGATACATTGTTTTAATGAATTGTTTGTCTTGCATAATTAATGTTAAGTAATTGTAGTATTGTTTGATTAGTGTCACTAATCATAATTCAATTATGTACTTAGTTGAATTAATCCCTCATAATGTAAATTGATCGGATTAATTGATTTCCCGATTCATCGCACCGATGAATTTGATTCTAATTGAGTTGAATTTTCTAATAAACATTGTTAATCACTTGATTAATTTCTAATGACCACTGATTAGGTTATAATTGGCTATTAAATACAGATTAGGTCGTAGTTGCTAACCTGGTTTAGTGCCGGATGTTACAGCTTTCCTTGATGTGCTTGCAAAGCCTTTAGGGTATGTTTGGTACAGAAATTTGAGAGAAGAGAAATGAAAATGAAACTATTTCTCTTGTTTGATTAGTTTTGAGAAATGAAAAATGAGAAATAAAAAAAATTTATTTCTCTATTTTATTTCCTGCAATAAAGAGAGGAATGAGGATTAAGGGAAAATGGATTTCTCATGTCTCACTAAAAACCCTGTTGACACTTCTCCTTTGCAAAAATACATTGTTGTTAGATCTCTCTATAAACCTTAGCCTTTCTCATCAGCCGCTGCTCCCAAACCCTCGCCGGCAATCTCCCTACCCTCGGAGGCGACCTTCCCTCCCTCGGCGACGACCCCCACTTAACTCGCCGTCAACCCTCTGTCTATATTTCCTCAAGCGGCGACCTCCCTTTCCCTCATCCAGCGACGAATCTTGCTGGTTCTTATATCCAATGACGACACTTGTTGGTTCTCTCTTTCCTCCTCACCATCTGGTCCAGCGTCTCATACCCTAGCAACAGCAGTGGCGGAACCCCTCTTCTCCGGTCCAGATACTCAAACCCTCGAAGGTATATCTTTTTCTCCCTATTTCAGATTTGTCACATAAAACTAAAATATTTGATGAAATATGTTCATTTCAGATCTTGTTCTTGTTAAATGTATCAACTAGATTTGGTTCTTGTTTATTGTTAATATCAGATATGCTACTCATATAGTCATGAAATTTTGAAATGTCATAATGTTAATTTCTATATCAAATTCTCATATTTGTATTGTTTCTTGTTAAATCTCATATAGACATGAGATCTTTGTGCAGTGGGTTGTTGGAATTGAGTACAGAGAATTTGGGGGAACACATACTTTTTTGCTGATTGAATGTTCTTATTGAATATTCACATTTTTAGAGGTATATTTCGAACTACATGAACTTTTAGATTGATAATCTGTTAAGTAATGGAAAAAAACCTCTAATCGACCCTCAAGATCTCACAGTTGTTATGTGTAATTGAAACAATTCATCAAAGGTTTTTATATTTTGCAGGTTTAAATACAAACAAGTTATGTATTTATTATTTACTTCAATTGAATTTAGTTTGGTTTGATGGGTTTCCTTTATATCATTCTTTATCCTGCATTTTGCCAAGAAAGTTATGTTCCTTCAATTGACAAGCATGTATCTCTCATCCATTGAAAATGTCATAGTATAGCCATATTATCAAAACCTATACAAATGTTGCTGAGGCATATGAATATCTATATTGGTAGGTAAAAGGTATGCATCTGTAAATTTCTTTTTGTATTATTAATTGGAGAGTTGGTTACATGAACTTTAGGTTTCAATATTATTTTAATTGCTTTGGTTTATTTAATTGATCATTGGAATACCAACAAGAAGAGTACCTTGAGGGTGTTTCTCTGTTGGTTTTGTAGCCTGAGAGACTTGCATCACCACTGAAAGATATTAGCAAACTATGTCATTGTTTTTACATAGGAGCCCATGGGTTTTTTTTTCCTGCAGTAAGAATCAAATCTTTAATGATAATTAAGCACATCTTTTTTTCAAATTTATCCCCAACTCGTATTTTCCAACAACAATCTAAAGAAAATGTAAAAGGGTGTTTCAATGCTGCTGGTAGTTGTCATTTTGGGTTTGGTTTAGTTGCGTCTTTCTTGTGTTCTTTTGGGTTACTGCATCTTCTCATTTCCTCTTTTCCATCTTCCATGGCTTTCTCCATTAAAATATAGTTATACAATACATTATATTATATATATATGGGATACTTATTATTCAAATGGATTAATAAACAATTGGGAAGGTATAGTGGTTTGAGCCTCGCTTTACTATATATTGTTGTTTCTTATAGCTCGTTTAGCTTGGAAGAAGATAAACATATTGGAAATGTTGATATACTTGAATCAAAGATGTTGGACCCTGGAAGGGTAGCTCATTTAGCTTGGAAGAAGATAAACATCTTGGAAATGCGACTCACCGAGTGCATGTTCCATCATAGGTTTGTTCTTTTCATATCTATAAATTATATATATTTATATTTTGTTATAAAAATAAAAAATCGTGTTAGTTGGGCTTGCATTATTTTGTGTATACATACAACAGACACATTAGCTTAGTTATTATTGATGCAACAGGATAACCCATAATTGATTACTTAAGTCCCATATTGGTGTTTGTTTAGAAGAAGATATTGAGAACCAACGAGATAAATTAGTTGAAGATGCGATGAAGAAGCTTATGAAAAAGTTGTATATTTAAGTTTGTGAGTTTCTAGCAAGAGTTATCGTCTATGTTTGGTTCAAGGTATGATGTCATCACGATCATGACAAGTATAATTATTTCATCAATTTGATTATTTTGGTTTGAGTTAGTTACTTATAATTATTTTCTTTGTAACAGACAACTTTGTTTTGGATATCGATATATACGAAGACCGATGTTTTTGGAGGATTTTTAGATACCTTTTGTCATTATAATTAAAAATTATTATATGGAATATTGTGTTTTGAGATTATTGTGTGATTCGTGAAGGATTTTGATACATTTTAATTATTGTAATCGACATTTTTTGAATTGGTGAGTTGTATTTGTGTATTAAAAGGTTGTACTTTTTGTAATTAAATTTATAAATGTTGTACTTAAAAATAAAAAAAGTTTCATTTGAATGTAAAAAAGGTTGTATTTGAGCATAAAAATGTTGCATTTGAGTTTAAAAATAGTCGTATTTTAATATGAAAAGGTTGCATTTGAAAATAAGAAAAGTTGCATTTGAGTTTGAAAAAGGTTGCATTTGATGTAAAAAAAGTTGCATTTAAGTGTGAAAAAGGTTACACTTGCTTGTAAAAAAAATGCATTCTAAAGTGGTTGTAATTCTATGATAAATGCAACACTTCCAAAAAAGGTTGCATATTCTACCAAAAAGGTTACTTCAGAGATTAATGCATTTACAAGAAATTGCAAATCAGCTTCCTGAGAGAGATTTACTGATACTAAAAGAGTGACTAAATCCTATGTGCCAGTAACAAATACACCTGCTAGGATTGAAATTCCAAATGAAAGAACTGATGATAAGGCGACTTAAGAATCAAAAACACGCCTAAAACGTGGAAGACAATTTGGTTCCAAGGATAAAAATCCTCGAGTGGCATAGGGTAAGTATGGGAGTAGGGTGGGTAGGGTTGAGGGTGGGGAATGGAATTGGAATGGGGTGATATAAGTAAGTTAAGGGTAGTTGGGGTAGGGTTAGGTGAGGGGTAATTTTTTTTTTATTTTTTCTTTAAAATAAAATATGTAACTATTTTACATTGTCGACATTTTCATTTGATTAATATTATTTATTGCTAATATATTTAATTTAAATATTAATTTAAATAATTTCATCATTAAAATATTATAACAATTTTATTTATATACAAGTGTTATTCAAAAAATTTTATCTAGCTATTGCTTTCCTTGTTGTGCTTGCTAAGCCTTTAGGGTATGTTTGGTATAGAAAATTGAGATAAGAGAAACTAAAATGAAACTATTTCTCTTGTTTGTTTAGTTTTGAGAAATGAAAAATGAGAAAAAAAAATCTATTTCTCTATTTTATTTCCCGCAATAAAGTGAGGAATGAGGATTAAGGGAAAATGGATTTCTCATGTCTCACTAAAAACCCTGTTGACGCTTCTCCTTTGCAAAAATACATTGTTGTTGGATCTCTCTAAAAACCTTAGCCTTTCTCATCAGCCGCTGCTCCCAAACCCTCGCCGGCAACCTCCCTACCCTCGGCGGCGACCTTCCCTCCCTCGGCGACGACCCCCCCTTAACTCGCCTTCAACCCTCTGTCTATATTTCCTCAAGTGGCGATCTCCCTTTCCCTCATCCAGCGACGAATCTTGCTGGTTCTTATATCCAATGACGACTCTTGTTGGTTCTCTCTTTCTTCCTGACCATCTGGTCCAGCGTCTCATACCCTAGCAACAGCAGTGGCGGAACCCCTCTTCTCCGTTCCAGATACTCAAACCCTCAAAGGTATATCTTTTTCTCCCTAATTCAGATTTGTCACATAAAACTAAAATATTTGATAAAATATGTTCATTTCAGATCTTATTCTTGTTAAATGTATCAACTAGATTTGGTTCTTGTTTATTGTTGATATCACATATGCTACTCATATAGTCATGAAATTTTGAAATGTCATAATGTTAATTTCTATATCAAATTCTCCTATTTTTATTGTTTCTTGTTAAATCTCATATAGACATGAGATCTTTGTGCAGTGGGTTGTTGGAATTGAGTACAGAGAATTTGGGGGAACACATACTTTTTTGCTGATTAAATGTTCTTATTGAATAGTCACATTTTTAGGGTATATTTCGAACAACATGAACTTTTAGATTGATAATCTGTTAAGTAATGGAAAAAAACCTCTAATCGACCCTCAAGATCTCACTGTTGTTATGTGTAATTGAAACAATTCATCAAAGGTTTTTATATTTGCAGGTTTAAATACAAACAAGTTATGTATTTATTATTTACTAAAAATAGAATTTAGTTTGGTTTGATGGGTTTCCTTTATATCATTCTTTATCCTGCATTTTGCCAAGAAAGTTATGTTCCTTCAATTGACAAGCATGTATCTCTCATCCATTCAAAATGTCATATTATAGCCATATTATCAAAACCTATACAAATGTCGCTGAGGCATATGAATATCTATATTGGCAGGTAAAAGGTATGCATCTGTAAATTTCTTTTTGTATTATTAATTGGAGAGTTGGTTACATGAACTTTAGGTTTCATATTATTGTAAATTTCTTTGGTTTATTTAATTGATCATCGGAATACCAACAAGAAGAGTACCTTGAGGGTGTTTGTCTCTTGGTTTTGTAGCCTGAGAGACTTGAATCACCACCGAAAGATATCAGCAAACTATGTCATTGTTTTTACATAGGAGCCCATGGGTTTTTTTTCCTGTAGTAAGAATCAAATCTTTAATGATAATTAAGCACATATTTTTTTCAAGTTTATCCCCAACTCGTACTTACCAACAACAATCTAAAGAAAATGTAAAAGGGTGTTTCAATGCTGCTGGTAGTTGTCATTTTGGGTTTGGTTTAGTTGTGCCTTTCTTGTGTTCTTTTGGGTTACTGCATCTTCTCATTTCCTCTTATCCATCTTCCATGGCTTTCTCCATTAACATATAGTTATACAATATATTATATTATATATATATGGGATACTTATTATTCAAATGGATTAACAAACAATTGGGAAGGTATAGTGGTTTGAGCCTCTCTTTACTATATATTTTTGTTTCTTATAGCTCGTTTAGCTTGGAAGAAGATAAACATATTGGAAATGTTGATATACTTGAATCAAAGATGTTGGACCCTGGAAAGGTAGCTCATTTAGCTTGGAAGAAGATAAACATCTTGGAAATGCGAGTCACCGAGTGCATGTTCCATCATAGGTTTGTTCTTTTCATATCTATTAATTTATTATATTTATAATTTGTTATAAAATTAAAAAATCGTGTTAGTTGGGCTTGCATTATTTTGTGTATACATACAACAGACACATTTGCTTGGTTTTTATTGATGCAGCAGGATAACCCATAATTGATTACTTAAGTCCCATATTGGTGTTTGTTTGGAAGAAGATATTGAGAACCAACGAGATAAATTAGTTGAAGATGCGATGAAGAAGCTTATGAAAAAATTGCATATTTATGTTTGTGAGTTTCTAGCAAGAGTTATCGTCTATGTTTGGTTCAATGTATGATGTCATCACGATCATGACAAGTATAATTATTTCATCAATTTGATTATTTTGGTTTGAGTTAGTTAGTTATTATTATTTTCTTTGTAACAGACAACTTTGTTTTGGATATCGATATATACGAAAACCGATGTTTTTTGGAGGATTTAGATACCTTTTGTCATTATAATTAACAATTATTATATGGAATATTGTGTTTTGAGATTATTCTGTGATTGGTGAAGGATTTTGATACATTTTAATTATTGTAATCGACCTTTTTTGAATTGGTGATTTGTATTTGTGTATTAAAAGGTTGTACTTTTTGTAATTAAATTTATAAACGTTGCAATTAAAAATAAAAAATGTCGCATTTGAATGTAAAAAAGGTTGTATTTGAGCATAAAAAGGTTGCATTTGAGTTTAAAAATAGTCGTATTTTAATATGAAAAGGTTGCATTTGAGAATAAGAAAAGTTGCATTTGAGTTTGAAAAAGGTTGCATTTGATGTAAAAAAAAAGTTGGATTTAAGTGTGAAAAAGGTTACATTTGCTTGTAAAAAGGTTGCATTCTAAAGAGGTTGCAATTCTATGATAAATGCAACTCTTTCAAAAGAGGTAGCATATTCTACCAAAAAGGTTACTTTAGATAATAATGCATTTACAAGAATTTGCAAATCAGCTTCCTGAGAGTCATTTACTGATACTAAAATAGTGACTAAATCCTATGTGCCAGTAACAATTACACCTGCTAGGATTGAAATTCTAAATAAAAGAACTGATGATAAGGTGACTTAAGAATCAAAAACACGACTAAAACGTGGAAGACAATTTTGTTCCAAGGATAAAAATCCTCGAGTGGCATAGGGTAAGTATGGGAATGGGGTGGGTGGGGTTGAGGGTGGGGATGGGAATTGGAATGGCGTGATATAAGTAAGTTAAGGGTAGTTGGGGTAGGGTTAGGTGAGGTGTAATTTTTTTTTATTTTTTCTTTAAAATAAAATATATAACTATTTTACATTGTCGACATTTTCATTTGATTAATATTATTTATTGCGAATCTATTTAATTTAAATAATCTCATCATTAAAATATTATAACAATTTTATTTATATACAAGTGTTATTCAAAAAATTTTATCTAGCCATTGCTTTCCTTGATGCGCTTGCTAAGCCTTTAGGGTATGTTTGGTACAGAAAATTGAGAGAAGAGAACTAAAACGAAACTATTTCTCTTGTTTGTTTAGTTTTGAGAAATGAAAAATGAGAAATAAAAAAAAATCTATTTCTCTATTTTATTTTCTGCAATAAAGTGAGGAATGAGGATTAAGGGAAAATGGATTTCTCATGTCTCACTAAAAACCCTGTTGACACTTCTCCTTTGCAAAAATACATTGTTGTTGGATCTCTCTATAAACCTTAGCCTTTCTCATCAGCCGCTGCTCCCAAACCTTCGCCGGCAACTTCCCTACCCTCGGCGGCGACCTTCCCTCCCTCGGTGAAGACCCCCCCTTAACTCGCCGTCAACCCTCTATCTATATATCCTCAAGCGGCGACCTCCCTTTCCGTCATCCAGCGACGAATCTTGCTAGTTCTTATACCCAATGACGACTCTTGTTGGTTCTCTCTTTCCTCCTCACCATCTGGTCCAGCGTCTCATACTCTAGCAACAGCAGTGGCGGAACCCTTCTTCTCCGGTCCAGATACTCAAACTATCGAAGGTATATATTTTTCTCCCTATTTCAGATTTGTCACAGAAAACTAAAATATTTGATGAAATATGTTCATTTCAGATCTTGTTCTTGTTAAATGTATCAACTAGATTTGGTTCTTGTTTATTGTTAATATCAGATATGCTACTCATATAGTCATGAAATTTTGAAATGTCATAATGTTAATTTCTATATCAAATTCTCATATTTGTATTGTTTCTTGTTAAATCTCATATAGACATGAGATCTTTGTGCAGTGGGTTGTTGGAATTGAGTACAGAGAATTTGGGGGAACACATACTTTTTTGCTGATTGAATGTTCTTATTGAATATTCACATTTTTAGAGGTATATTTCGAACAACATGAACTTTTAGATTGATACACTGTTAAGTAATGGAAAAAAAACCTCTAATCGACCCTCAAGATCTCACTGTTTTTATGTGTAATTGAAACAATTCATCAAAGGTTTTTATATTTGCAGGTTTAAATACAAACAAGTTATGTATTTATTATTTACTTCAATAGCATTTAGTTTGGTTTGATGGGTTTTCTTTATATCATTCTTTATCCTGCATTTTCCCAAGAAAGTAATGTTCCTTCAATTGACAAGCATGTATCTCTTATCCATTCAAAATGTCATAGTATAGCCATATTATCAAAACCTATACAAATGTTGACGAGGCATATGAATATCTATATTGGCAGGTAAAAGGTATGCATCTGTAAATTTCTTGTTGTATTATTAATTGGAGAGTTGGTTACATGAACTTTAGGTTTCAATATTATTGCAAATTTCTTTGGTTTACTGAATTGATCATTGGAATACCAACAAGAAGAGTACCTTGAGGGTGTTTGTCTGTTGGTTTTGTAGCATGAGAGACTTGTATCACCACTGAAAGATATCAGCAAACTATGTCATTGTTTTTACATAGGAGCCCATGGGTTTTTTTTTCCTGTAGTAAGAATCAAATCTTTAATGATAATTAAGCACATCTTTTTTTCAAGTTTATCCCCAACTCGTAGTTACCAACAACAATCTAAAGAATATGTAAAAGGGTGTTTGAATGCTGCTGGTAGTTGTCATTTTGGGTTTGGTTTAGTTGTGCCTTTCTTGTGTTCTTTTGGGTTACTGCATCTTCTCATTTCCTCTTTTCCATCTTCCATGGCTTTCTCCATTAACATATAGTTATACAATACATTACATTATATATATATGGGATACTTATTATTCAAATGGATTAACAAACAATTGGAAAGGTATAGTGGTTTGCGCCTCTCTTTACTGTATATTGTTGTTTCTTATAGCTCGTTTAGCTTTGAAGAAAGATAAATATATTGGAAATGTTGATATACTTGAATCAAAGATGTTGGACCCTGGAAAGGTAGCTCATTTAGCTTGGAAGAAGATAAACATCTTGGAAATGCGATTCACCGAGTGCATGTTCCATCATAGGTTTGCTCTTTTCATATCTTTAAATTAGTTATATTTATATATTGTTATAAAATTAAAAAATCGTGTTAGTTGGGCTTGCATTATTTTGTGTATACATATAACACACACATTTGCTTAGTTATTATTGATGCAGCAGGATAACCCATAAATGATTACTTAAGTCCCATGTTGGTGTTTGTTTGGAAGAAGATATTGAGAACCAACGAGATAAATTAGTTGAAGATGCGATGAAGAAGCTTATGAAAAAATTGCATCTTTAAGTTTGTGAGTTTCTAGCAAGAGTTATCGTCTATGTTTAGTTCAAGGTATGATGTTATCACGATCATGTCAAGTATAATTATTTCATTAATTTGATTATTTTGGTGTGAGTTAGTTACTGATTATTAGTTTCTTTGTAACAGACAACTTTGTTCTGGATATCGATATATACGAAGACCGATGTTTCTTGGAGGATTTAGATACGTTTTGTCATTATAATTAACAATTATTATATGGAATATTGTGTTTTGAGATTATTGTGTGATTGGTGAAAGATTTTGATACATTTTAATTATTGTAATCGACATTTTTTGAATTGGTGATTTGTATATGTGTATTAAAAGGTTGTCCTTTTTGTAATTAAATTTATAAATGTTGCATTTAAAAATAAAAAAAGTTGCATTCGAATGTAAAAAAGGCTGTATTTGAGCATAAAAAGGTTGCATTTAAGTTTAAAAATAGTCGTATTTTTATATGAAAATGTTGCATTTGAAAATAAGAAAAGTTGCATTTGAGTTTGAAAAAGGTTGCATTTGATGTAAAACAAAGTTGCATTTAAGTGTGAAAAAGGTTACATTTGCTTGTAAAAAGGTTGCATTCTAAAGAGGTTGCAATTCTATTTAAATGCAACTCTTTCAAAAAAAGTTGCATATTCTACTAAAAAGGTTACTTCAGATAATAATGCATTTACAAGAAATAGCAAATCAGCTTCCTGAGAGTCATTTACTGATACTAAAAGAGTGACTAAATCCTATGTTCCAGTAACAAATACACCTGCTAGGATTGAAATTCCAAATGAAAGAACTGATGATAAAGTGACTTAAGAATCAAAAACACGCCTAAAACGTGGAAGACAATTTGGTTCCAAGGATAAAAATCCTCGAGTGGTATAGGGTAAGTATGGGAGTGGGGTGGGTAGGGTTGAGGGTTGGGATGGGAATGGGAATGAGGTGATATAAGTAAGTTAAGGGTAGTTGGGGTAGGTTTAGGTGAGGTGGTTGAGGGTAGGCTATGTTAAGGGTGGGGTGGGGCAAGGTGTTTAGGGTAGGATAGGGTGGGTGAGGTAGGGTTAGGGGTAGGGGTAAGGGTAGGGTAACGTGGGGTGGGGGGAGGAGAGGTGTCTATTTTTTTGTGTGATAAGTGGTGATAATAATCATATTAAAGTCTGATCCTGATAAGACATGATAAGGGAATTTTGACTCTTATGTCTTCTGCATATCAAACGCACTTATCAGTATTTTCCTCTTACCGAATAAAAGGTTACCAATTCTGAGAGTCTGATAAGTGCTATAAAAAACACCCTTAGTTCAGCTCCTACACAACGACATTGGATAGGAGTCAAACACATATTCCGATACCATCGAGGAACCACTGATTTAGGATTATTTTATTATAAAAATTTGAAAGAAGGTTTACTTGGTTTGTAGATGTAGTTATTTATCTGATCCACACAAAGCAACAGGATACGTGTTTTTAAATGGTGGTACCACAATTTCCTGGCGTTGTCAGAAACAAACACTTGTTACAACATCGTCAAATCATGCTGAAGTTAATGCACTACATAAAGCTAGCGGAGAAAGCGTACGGCTGAATTCGTTAATGCAATATATATATATATATATATATATATATATTATATATATATATATATATATATATATATATATATATATATATATATATATATAAAATGGAGAGAGAGAATTCAAGCTTTTATGACATATTCATATGCAGTTCAACAGTTGCATGAATTTGTGATCTGACATCTTGAAAAATGTCACATAGATATGTCTAAAACTTATAAGGTCATATTGATTTATCATCACTAGTATTGCACCCGCACAAAGCAGCGACGACACAAATACTTTTTATATGATAATATGTTCGTTCAATATCACATATTTTTCAAAAGACATATAAAGAGAAGTAGATTTGATCATAGAGTAGCACATAAAATGAGTAGTATTGCAACTTTTAAAATATATAGACATTGCTTGTTTATTGAATTATCTGGTGCTTGCGAAGCCATGATAGACAACTCGTTGTGTTAAATGAAGAATATGTAGATTACAACAAAGTTGTAATCAATGGTCCACTTATACGTCAAAAACAATTCATGAATGGAATGTAACCACAACCAGCTACTTTTTCAGTCCTTTTAATGAATTAATTCATCGTGAGTACTCTATTTACGTTAAATATTTATTTACCCGTTAGATAAAATCTTGTTTAAATATACTATAATAATAATTAATCATGCAATACTCAACTTCTATTATCATCATCTAGTAACTGTATTTTTAATAAGAGAAAAGAGAAAGAAATGCAATCTGGTCACTGGAGGTATATGTTATATAACCCACACTATTCAGTTTACTATTATATTCACATCACAATTCAACAAAAATGATCTATGTCTTGTTTTTGAATTGCATAGATCTTGATTAAACCCACTTAAGTTATCCACAATTTCTTAAGGAGTTGATGACATGATGTTAATCATGTAAAGTCAAACTTATTAGATCAAAAGCAAAAACTGAAAGAATAATAGGTATAGTTGAAAATCTATTTTTATTGGTTCAATATTTTCTTTTAACTTTATAAATAATTAATATGTTAGATATAGTTATAACAATGAAATTATTACAGTAATAATATTTTTGATCAAATCGATTTAGAAGGTTTAATAATACTTTAATATATTTGAATACATTTTGGAGGTTTAACATCACCAAAAATATATACAACCAAAACAACGGTTTTACCTTCACATGGATTCATATTGTCACGCTTACGTCTATAGCAGGATTAACGAGTTGGTTAGATACTTGCTAGGTCTAAAACCCCTCTTATTATTTGCTGTTTTTGCTATTTATATTTTTAAGAGAAAATCCACTTTCGTTATTGTTTTTCAGATTTTATAACAACGCGTGTTATGCCAAAGTGGGAGGGGTAAGTTGGTTGATTTAAGATATTAAAAAGAGAATCATACTCTGAAAGATCTACGTATTTGAAGGTGTTGGTGGATTTAAGATGTCAAATATAATTAACAGAACCATACCGGCAACATGCTAATCTACTTAAAGAAAATTTAGAAGGCAACAAAAATCGACCTGTTTTGAATAAAAAAAATTGTTGGAAAAGGATCTGTAAAAACACGAACTTTGCACAGGATCTTGAATAATCAAACTAATTTCTTTATTAATCAAACTGAATTCACACATTACAATCTAAAATTAGGTTCCAATATATACTAGTCTAAGAGGTGCGACGAAAGATTGCAACTCTTCATGGAACCCTTTCAAGAACGGTTATGTCTTTTTAAATAGACACAACTCTCGGTTTCAACTAAGTGCTATTTTGGTCCTTGCACTTTCTATAATTACATAATCAATACATTAACTAGTCTATTTTTCATATTTAATCTAACAATCATGATTAATCTATCATTCTTCCTTTTAATCTTGATTGTTGTTTGTCAGGTCTTCAACTCCAAGTAGTTGCCTCATTGTGACAAACTTTATTCTTGGTAGTGCCTTAGTAAGTATGTCGACTCTTTGTCTTTCTCCACTGATGTGCTCGACTATCAAATCTTCTTTTTCAACACATTCTCTAATAATGTGGTACTTGGTGTCAATGTGTTTACTTCTTCCATGAAACACTGGATTCTCCATAAGAGCTACTCCTGACTTGTTATAAACATAAATTTTGATTTTTTGCTCTTCAGTATTGGTAATATTGCTGAGTAGTCTTTTTAACCATATTGCTTGAGTTGTGCTGCTGTAGCCACAATGAACTCTGATTCACATGATGATAATGCTACTGTTCCTTGTTTGTGAGTACTCCAACTAATAGGTGAGTTTCCAAAATAGAAAAGTATTCCTGTTGTACCTTTACCTTCTTGTGTGTTAATGCCATAGCTACTGTCGCTATAACCATCAATGTTGTTTCCTTTTTCAAATCCGTAAGTTATTCCATAGTCTTTAGTTCCTTTGATGTACCTTAATACCTGCTTAATAGCTTTCATATGTTGTTCCTGTGGTTCTTCCATAAAACGACTAAGTATTGCAACTGAGTAACTTAAGTCGGGTCTTGTATGCAGTAAATGTCGCAAGCAGCCAATTATGCTTCGATATTCTGTGGCATCTACATATGTACTTTCTGAAAGCTTTGTCAATTTGATACGTGGATCCATAGGTCTATTTGCATCATTGCAATCTAGCATACCTGCATCTTTCAGTATCTAGTTTGCATAGCCTGTTTGTTTTATTTTAAATCTTCCCATAACTCTGCATGACTTCAGTTCTGAGATAATAGGCTAATAAGCCAAGATCACTAATTTCAAACTTATCATTCATTTGATCTTTGAACATATCAATCTGTTGTTTTTGTGTTCTAGTTATTATCAGGTCATCTACATACACTCCTATCAAAAGTGTTGATGACTTCGTTGTTCTTGTGTACACACCTTGTTCTAGTGCACACTTGCAAAAGTCTAACTCCTTCAGGGTCTTATCTAACTTCGTGTACCATGCTCTGGTGCTTGTCTAAGACCATATAGAACTTTAATGAATTTATTGACTTTTCCTTCATGTATTGGCTTTACAAATCCTTGTGGTTGTGAGACATATACTTCTTCCTTCAAATCACCTTGTAAAAATGCCGATTTTACATCTAAATGGTGTACTTTCCATTTATTGTAAGCGGCTAGAGCTAATATCAGGCGTATTGTCTCAATTCTTGCTACAGGTGCAAATACTTCATCAAAGTCTATGCCATGTTCTTTTATGTATCCTTTTGCTACTAGTCTTGCCTTATGCTTGACTATTTCTCCATTAGCATTGCGCTTTGTCTTAAATACCCACTTTAAACCTATTGCTTTATGATTCCTTGGTAAAGTGATTAGCGTCCAAGTATTGTTCTTATTGATAGAATCTATTTCTGCCTTCATGCCTACAATCAATTTTTAATCCATAGCTGCATCCTTGTAATTTCTAGGTTCATCTTCAACTAACAGTAAGTGTTCGTATATTTCACTTAAAGATTTGTATCCTCTTCTAGCTACATGATCAATTCTAGAGTCTGAAGATGAATCTGTATCTGGGCTTGGTGTAGGTATATTGGTTTGTTGGAGGCTGTAAGTCTCATTGTTTTGGGTGTTGGTTGGGATGATATTTCATTGTTATTAATATTGTGTGGTTGAGTTTCTGGTTCTATTCTACGTCGGGTTTCAACATAGAAATCACTCCACTCACGTTCTTCAAGGTCAAAATCCTTTGTATATTCCTCCCAATTCCATGTTTCGTCTTCTTTAAACTCAATATATTTCTATGTAAGGTCACCTAACTACGGATCCAATCTTGACGCGACGCCGTCCAACGAGTGCGGAATCCTCGTTAGCAGTTTAACGGATCGATCACACACACGAAACACGGAGACACACACGATGATAGACGTAAACCCGAACGTCCCGACACGTGATTCTCTCCAAGAACACACTGAAAGGTCTCTGCAAGTTCGTAATCGCCCGGAAAGTAATTTCTGCAAAGATCTTTAATCAAAACTGATTAACTGTTAATTATAGGCATCAGATTCGAACTTGCCATGGACAAGTTCGAGAAGGCCCAAGCCCACAAACTTGTCCACCATTAGTTCGAATGTAGGCCTTTGAACTTATTCTAAAACTTGTCTCTGAACTAGTTCTAGAACTTATGTTTGAACTTACCTTTGAACTTATGTTTGAACTTACCTTTGAACTTATGTTTGAACTTACCTTCGAAATTATGTTTGAACTTATTATAAAACATAAATTACAACCAAGTTCAAACATATATACAATCAATATTAATATCAAACATATATCAAACATATAACAAACGTATATCAAACATATAACAAACATATATTAATATGCAATTACGAACAATTGGACTATTTCAAAATATCATCTATACTTAGACTGCTATCGTCACACAGGATGCACTAACAGACTCCTCCTTGACGATAGCTTCTAACAATATATATTTTGTCTAAGTACTAGGTCTGTACAAACTACTACCTGCAAATAATCCCTGCTCTATACAAATCCTTACCACTTTTTGGAACTTCCTGCCTTCAGATCTCCAGCCTTCGTGGAAGAAAATTGGCTGATCATGAAGCTTTTTCAGGTCATCCTTGGATAGGTTAATTAGATGCAGCGGATCATATACTTTCAAAATTGTCTTCTCTTCTAGATCCTCCAACACTGCCTCAGCCATTTCATTGTCTACATACCACCACTTCATGTTTGCGAGTACATCCTGTGGCATAGACTTCAATGGAACTTTCTTCAAACACCAGACTGGCTTGTAAACCATCCTAGCCCAAGGTTTGCCCGTATGAGGATCTATTCTCGTCTCATCTTCTACTCTCTTGCCTAGGCTTTAGCCTTTCAAACTTTCCAGATCTGCCCTCCCTTCTGATAATTTTTGCAATTACTTCAGCGTATGGGTCATCTACCGAGTTAATAAGCTCCTTCCAGGCCAATTCCTTCACCTCACATTTGGGCAATGTATTAAAAACCTTTAAGGTTCTCCTCAAATACTAAAGTCCGTCTCTTCTTTTAAGAAAGAAAAGCTGCAGTTCCCTATCAAAGAACCAGCTCAGAATCCCGCCTGAAAGCTTTCCTGGACTTGGCAGCCTCATCCTTTTCTTTACTGCCAAGTCAGTCTTCTTCTCCTCCTTCTTAAACCATAGCCTCATCATTTCTTCTTTCGTTTGTTCCCTTTCAGCTATATCAGATTCTTATTCATCTATAGATGCTAAGTTAAGCTCATCTAAGTCTATCACATTCTGATCATTATTTACATATTGTTCAGCAATGGGCTGCTTCGGGATTAACACTTCATCAACATTGTCATCCTCATCCTCTATAACTTCATCATCTGATTTCCAGTCCACAACGTCTTCTGGAATGAATTCCCCTTCCTCAAGCTCTTCTTGATCAAAACCTAACTCGTCTTCATCATCAAGATCCATTAACGCTTCAATCATCTCATGCTCAACATTCTTTGAAGCTTCACCTCCTTCTCCCATACTAGACTGACTCGGCTCCCCCTGAATGATTGCTTGCTGAGTAGTCTTTTGGGAAAGATCTGCTAGCTCACCTTCTCTTTGTGCATCTGGATCATTGCCTTCGTCATCGTCTCTCCACTCTCCCCCTAAGCTCGTAGATCTTTCAAAATCTGCTCAATGAGAGCCTGCATCATCTTGATTTGTCCTTGTTGATCAGCCACAGTTGTCCTTAACTCGACATTTTCTTGATCTAATCGAGCATTATGCTGCTGCAACTCTTTCATAACTATTGATAGTTGGTAAATTTGGACTGTTTGGAAGTCCACTTTTCCTTTCAACTCAGTGAATCACTGATTCTCTGTGAACAAAGTCGAGGTAGATGGAATGGAGGCGTATGGAGCTCTGGTTGATGATGGTGGAGCAGCCGGTAACACAGTTGGAGAAGCCGAAGTGGATGGAGCTCCCTGCATAAACCTATGCTTTCTCGCCCTATGCCTAGGAATGAGAGGAACTTCTTCTTCTTCTTCAACTTCAGATTCTTCGGTCTCTTCATCAATTAGAGTCGGTCTTGTCGATCTCCTTCTACTAACAACTAATCTCGATCCATATCTTCCAATTGTTACCTCTGGATCCTCAGGCTCAGAACTAGATTCAGACTCAGACTCAGGGGTGGTCTCTACGTGACCTTCTGCCTCAGTTTGTTCCCTTGCCCCTTCTTCTTCAGCCTGGACCTCTGTGTCCATAAACTCAGCATTAGACGGCTGATATTCATCAATCTCCTTAAAAATGTCATGGAAATCAACCGGAGGCTCTAACTCATCTAGAACCAGTTGTTCAGCAATATTTTGCTCCCTAGCTGTTCCTTGAGCCCATATTTCCTCAAGAGTTTGCGCCCTCTAATCGTATTGAGGAGCCGAACTCGATGGGCCAGCAGCCTCAGATAATGATCCAGCAGCAGTAGTGGCTGTTTGTGGACGAGAAGAGGTTCTAGCAACCAGAGCTCTTCTAAACTGTGCTCTTTGCCTTTGTTGTTGTTGTGGCTGTTGCTGTTGCTGTTGCTGTGGGGTTCACCAGTCCAATCTTCACCCTCTGGGGCAACAAAATCTGGATCTATGACTGCCCCAAATAATGGTGCCACTTGGGGCCTGACATGCTCAACCCTTCTCGTGTTATGGGTCTGGCAGTCAGCAAAAATTCGCTTATCAATCAAAGCCATGCCACTTTGATCTGGAAGTGGTGTTAAATTCGGCAAGAAATGGCGTATGATCATCATGGAAAACCGGGGATACATCAAAAATCTTTCACGTATCGGAGTTGTGATCTGGTGCACAAACTCCCCGAAAAACATCTCGGAAAAACTAAACTTTTTGTTGTACACCAACGCAATTAACGCAGATTGCAATTTAGACAGGATCGTGTCAAAGCCCGCCTTCTTTGGTGCAAAACACACCATAATCACGTGGACAAGATATCTCCATTGTCCAATCAGCCCACTTTTAACATATGACGCCTTTGTTATATCTTGGGCATACCCCATGCTCAAGAATGCAGCTTGCCTAATAGGTAATGGAAAATCTATTGGGCCTGCTTCTTGTTCCTCAGACCCCAGCTGTAGGATCTGCCTCAACATGTTAGCCGAAAACACTATTGGCTGACCGCCTACTCTTGTTCTCAGCACTGTAGGCGTAACCGTGCAATCTATTTGCAGATGCTCCCAGAATTGTCTTACGTACGTCATTGTAATCTGTAGGTTATGAGTGAGAGCGTAGAAGACTCTGGATAGAGTCAGGAATTCTATCATCTGACGATAGGGTTGTGCTTCAGGCAATTGAAGGTCCACGACCATTACCATGTTATGCTTATTATAAAAAGCTCGATCACCCATATCATGTCACACCCCGTTACCCCGGTTGGCAACGAAGCGTGACGTCGCGAAAGCGTAACTATAATCATAACGAACGACCACTATATGGACGTTTTTCAAAAATACATCGATAAAACTTTAAAATATGAAGAAAAAGAAGTTCGCACAATACAGAGATTTAAGTACATAATTAAAAGTATTCAAAATAATGCAGCTAAATCTCCGGAAGTTTCGAAAATGCATGTGACTCCTTAGGTGCGGAAGCTTGAAAAAAAATACGTCTGAAGGCACACTTGCCTTAATTTCCTGAAAATACACGCTAAAATACGTCAACAAAATTGTTGGTGAGCTCATAGGTTTACATGTAAATCTGACTTGTATGGACAACAACAGTTAAGTTTGAATTTATAAAATCATAAATTCCATGTTATGTATTACATATAAACCATCATGCAACCGAAGCTTAATTAAATGAGTTTGTCGTGTGTAGTATTCCCATACGTAATACCATGTGTTAAATATATATGCACTCGCTATTAGCCGATCCGAACTAACCCGAATGGGGGACATGACTCCCGATAGATCTATCCACAATATATTCGCGCTTACAAATAAATGCAATTAACGGTTCATGATATAAGGGCTGATGGAACCACATGTGTAATACATAATGGAAATGAAGTTGTTTCTGTGTCCATATGAAAACGTAGCATGTATTTCAACCCCAAAATATAACAGTGTGAAGATAGGAGCTATGAGGACTCACCGAGCTTGTGATGGCAAAAACGAGCGAAAAATGCAAATTAGCGTAAGTTGATGGGTGATGCACTGGGTGAGTTTAATCGAGCCCTAAATGATAATAGGGACTTAATATCTCTAATATATGATAATATATATATTTATAGATTTTTATGCCTTAAATCACCCAACATTACAAGTTTATAAATAAAACCCACTTAAAACGTCAAGTGTGTGTGTATATATATATATATATATATATATATATATATATATATATATATATATATATATATAAAATTTTCCAGCTTTTTCGAAGGTTTTTCGGCCTACTTTGAGGTTGTTTTTGACCAAGCTCCAAAACGTTTTAGGATTTGGTTTTCTTGGAAATTAAACTACTATATTCAAAGAATTTTTAAAGTCAAGAAACGGGCATTTTTTGAGATGTTTAGGTTGGGGAAAAAGCTTGTTGAAAACCCTATGTTGGCCATTTTTGAGCTGTCAAACTTTCGGTTTCCCAAATAATTTCTGGGGGTGTTAAACTCCGAAATAAATTATGAAAACTTCCAGATCTATAGTTAAGACATAGATCTAACTTTTATGACAAGAATCAACTCATTTCGTTAAGTTATGAATTAGTTATGATTTTTCAAAGTCGATATAAATTTCTGCCGAAAATCCGTAGTTTATAAACTTGAAATAACTAGTGATTCTCGTTGTTTATTCAAAGACTACTTGTATAAAAGTTATAAAACACATATATATCACTTGTTTTCATAATATTTACACTTATATGATGTGTTTATATATATTTATAAACACATTTGAAGAAAACAACTTAAAAACAAAACTAGAAATTTATAAACTTGAGTTTTTATGAAACTTGTTGTTGTTGGTGATTATATATATTATGCAAGACTTAGATAAACATAAATATTGTAAGGTCTACGACGGCAAGATCTATCTAGACGCGGATCCGTGAACGAGTGCGGAATCCTCGTTGACGGTTAGACGGACAACTCTCAACCAACGGAACACGGAGACTATTAGACGCTGAACGAACGACACACGAACGATCCTACGAACTAATTCTCTCCGAAACGGCACTCACCTAGCTGATAAACTCGAGATCGCCTCTTGCTTAATTCCTCACGAATTCTGCAAAAAGTCCTCTAATTATTCGAGTCTATCCCTAATTATAGACCCTGATTCGAGTCTGTTGTGGGCCAAGCTCGAATCTGGCCCAAGGCCCATTCGAGTCTGTCCATATTGACAGTCTCGAATCTAGCCCATTCGAATCTAAGGTCTCATTCGAATCTATCTCAGATTCGAATGTATTCCCTTAAGTAATTCGAATCTAGCCAAAATACTTAAACTCTTAAGTGATAAAACTTATGATATTACCTTATGATTGATTTTATCTTTGAACTTTATGTTTGAACTTCTTGTAATACGTTACATCAAGTTCAAACATACAAACTCTAATAAGCATCAATCATATATAATATATTTATAGCAAACACATGCAAAATCACAATGTAAGACCACTTAGACTGCTATCGTCACACGGGATGTACCAACAGACTCCCCCTTGACGATAGCTTCTAATAATTTACACATTTGATTTAAGAACTTTGTTTATTTATTGATTCAAAACACTACCAGCATACAGACCTTTCTCGACGCATACCTTGACCACATTTTCATACTTACTAGCCTCAGTATCCATATGTGCGTCACTGGAAATCTTACAATTATACAAAATCTGCAGATCTTCTTTAGATAGGTTTACCAGGTGAAGCGGGTCATAGACTCTAAGAATAACATTTTCTTCTAAGTCTTCCATAACCGCTTCCCCAGTTTCCGTGTCAGCATACCACCACTTCAGATTCTTCAGAATATCTTGTGGCATTGGCTTGAGAGGAACCTTCCTAAGACATCTAGCCGGCTTATAGTGAATCCTCATCCAAGGTCGTCCAGTTAGAGGATCAATACGTGACGGATCCTCTACTCTTCTCCCGACCCTTGGATTCAAACGTTCGAACTTCCTTGATCTCCCTTCCTTTCTTATGATTCTTTTGATTACGCTCGCGTAGGGATCATTGCCAATGTTTATAAGATCTTTCCAAGCTAGCGCAGTGATTTCGATTTTTGGCAGGGAGTTGAACGCTTTTAAAGTTCGCCTCATGTACTGAAGCCCGTCTTTTCTCTTTATTATAAATAGCTGCAGATCTCTGTCAAAGAACCAGCTTAAAATTCGCTCAGACAGCTTCCCAGTACCTGGAACTCTCATTGTCTTTTTAATTGCTGCTTCTTTCTCTTCAGCCCTGATCCATAGCTTTCGTTTTTCTTCATTAGTTAGCTCTCTTGCAGGTTCTTCTGTCGATGGCTGAGGATTCAATGCAACAATAACTATATCTGCATCGACAATTTTATTTCCATCAATCATGTAAGTATCAGTGATAGGATTCTGCTGCACAACTATCTCGTCAGCTTCATCATCCTCATCAGCAAGTACTTCATCATCCGACCGCCAGTCCAGTATCTCCCCTGGCACAAACTCCCCTTCTTCCAGCTCTTCATCTTCATTATCAAAACCTACATCCAGTGGATCATCATCGAGATCCATGAGCGCTTCAATCATCTCACTGATCTCAAAGTCTGTAGGCTGTTTAGATGAACTGGCCTCACCTCTTTCTCCTTCGCCTTGACTAGGCTCCCCCTGAACTTGTGTAACTTGAGCTGCAGGAAAATCTACAGACTCAAACTCTTTATTCGCACCGGGTTCATCGCCTTCATTATCATCTCTTCTCTGCACCTCTTGATCTCGGCACGATGTCTCCCCCTGAGCCTGTAAATTTTTCATTAACTGCTCAATTAGGGAGCGCATCGACCTTAACTCAGCTACCTGATCGCAAACAAAAGTTTTCAATTCTACGTTCTCTTCCTGGACTTGTTCCACAATCTTCTTCAAATCGGCATTTTCTTTATCAAGATTTGCATTATGAGTCTGAATTTCTCCGATCGCCTTTGTTAGGCTTAAGATTTGGACATTCTGGAAGTCAACGCGAGCTTTAAGCTGCAGAAACCTTTGGTTGTCAGTGTATGTGGTAGAGGTAGATGGAATGGACTGTATAGGAGTAGGAATGAACGGTGATGGTATATACGGTTCATCTTGAGGTGGTGGTGGTGGTGGTGGACTGGTGGTTTGAGGTTCTTGATGTTGTGGAATTTCTGGTTGATCTTCAGGAGCTGAAGATGATCCTTGCATGAACCTGTGACGTTTGGCCCGTTGCCTTGTCACTAGTTGAGGAACTTCCTCTTCTTCAAAATCAGACTCCTCCAATTCCCTGTTTACGCGCCTCCTCGAACCACCCTCATTTATAATCAATCTCGAACCATAAGTTCCAATTTGAATATCAGGAACTGCAGCTGTCGGAACTTCCGCGGATTCTGAGTCGGATTCCGAAGATGTTAATCCGTCATCTGCCCCTTCTGGCTCGTATTCCTCGACATCTCTAAATACATCATCTGTATCTACTGGGGGACTAAGCAGCTCATCCACTAATGCTGCTGCAACATCTTCATTGGCATGTGGGCCAGATGCCCATATTTCCTCCAAGGTTTGAGCAATCTGCTCAGATTCAGGAATGGCACGTGAAGGACCTGCTTCCTGTGCTTGGGGCTGTTCGCTCGTAGAAGGACTGGAAGCCTGGATTTGACTCGCGGCTGGTGTTTGTCGGCGTCTTGGATCACGTGGCCGAGCACGAGGCTGTTGTTGCTGTTGATGTTGTTGCTGTTGTTGTTGTTGTGGAAACTCAACGACCCCTGCCCAGTTGGCATCTTCCGGGGCTTGAAAATCCCTATCCACAATAGCTCCGAACAATGGACGAGCAACAGGAACAGCCAATCTTCCTCGGTGTGAGGAACAATCAGCGAAAATCCGTTTGTCCATAATGTTAACACTCAGAGAATCATTTGACGGCGGCAAGTCTGGCAAGAAATGCCTTATCAGCATCATAATGAACCTTGGGTACAACAAGAATCGTTCCCTTTCTGGAGCCGTAATTTGATGAACGAACTCCGAGAAGAACATCTGCGAAAAGCTGAACTTCCGATTATATACCAATGCAATAACTCCAGATTGGATCTTTGACACTATGTAATCAAAGCCAGCTTTCTTCGGCGCAAAACAGACCATGAATACGTGCACCAAGAATCTCCATTGCCCAATCAGGCCACTCTTCATGTATGACGACTTTGTCACATCTAAACTGTAGCCCATTCTCAGAAAAGCAGTCTGCCTAATACTTAATGGAAAGTCAATAGGCCCATCTTCTTGTTCTTGAGAACCCAACTGTAGCACTTGGCGCAACATATCTGCTGAGAAGACTAGAGGCTGGCCAGCGATTCTGGTTCTGATAACTGTCGGGGTGACAGTACAGTCCACCTGTAAATGATCATAAAACTGGCGTACATACGAAATTACAATTGGAATGTTATGATACAAAGCATAGCTAATCCTAGACTCAGCTAGGAAGTCCAAAACTTCGCGAAAACCCTGCGCCTCAGGGATATTATTATCTGGATTAAGGACCATATTATGCTTCGGGACAAAAGCGCGAACTGCCATATCTGCACAATAAATAAAGCTGTTAGACTCATTAAAAATCAATAAACTTGTTTAAATTCAAAATTTGTTTTATTTTGTACTTGATTAAATACAAAATCTAACACAATTAAATTTCCACAAGTTTAATAAAATTTAAATTAAACAAAGTAAATAAAGTACAGATTCGAAAGTAATAGATTCGAAGTGTCCATATTCGAGTGTAATGGACAGATTCGAAGAGTCCCTTTTCGAGTCTAATGGACAGATTCGAAGATCATGGTCATCTCGAATCTAATGACAGATTCGAGAAACCCATGAACAGATTCGAAGGTCCTTGAACAGACTCGAAGACCCGACGGTTGATTTTTCAACAAAAACCCAAGATTTTAACCATTTTGAACTTGGTAAATCACATACATTCGTTCAACTAGGTTCCAATCACTGATTTATGCTTTTAATTTGATCTTTTATATGTCCAATCTTGGTAATTTAGCAAAAACCCTATTTCGACCTATAAAACTTCAAAATTTGACGTTTTAGCCTAAGATTGTGTATAAAACTACACTAATCTTGTACAATCCGGTTGATTATACCTAGATGTATCTGTAGAGTCGAAACACCAAGTAAGAGAGTCGACAAAATGTCGTTTAGGAGAATTACGATAGACTCGAAGGAACAGATTCGAAATCGCCTTGATAGATTCGATAGTATAGATTCGAAAACAGATAGAGTTAATGACCTTTACTGTTAACCTATTTATACCACCAACCCTCGAGTCTAAGCACAGATTCGAATCTACTGACAGATTCGAAGTCTTACTGCTTCGAGTCTGTCTTAGATTCGAAACCACCAATACTTAGAAAAATTTTCGAAAATTTTGAAATAAATTCAACTTTTCCAACTTTTTCTACGGTATCGTGTAACCAGATAAACTATGCCAACTCTTTTACCCTAAGCAACAGATATTTCACGCAATGTTTAATTTATTCAACTTTCAATGCACCCTCAGCAACTTTTGACCTTTTACCTAAGTAAAAATTAAACTAAACTAATATAAAATAAAATAAACTAAGGTAAAAATAAAATAAAATAAAATAAAGTAAAATAAAATTTTGACCAAAAAATTTAATCTAGACTTAAGAAAAATTTACAATCTAAGCTAAATACTTAACAACATATTTTTGATGAGTATAGTCTAAGAAAGGTTCAATCAGATAGCGATGTCTGATACTAACTTTCAGTACTTAAACTTTCATACTTAGGAATTTTTTATTCCTTTGTTTGTTTGTCGTGACATACCTATTTAGCCGATTGTTGGTATTTTGCCCCTTTTAAACATTCTACATTTCTGAATATCCCTTGGCCTTTTTATTTATCAGGAAATTATCTTACGTGACGCAGACATAGACATACTTTTATGATCAAGGCACACAGACAAAGATTCTAACTTGTTGGTATTTGCAAACTTTCTTTAAAAGATAAACATCGGACACAAGTCTGTATTCTCATACAACAAAGTGTCTTAGTTCGACTTAAGGTTTATTTTTAAAGTTAGCAGATAGCGGTGACAGGTCTGTACTGACGTACAACAAAGCGACATGTCTGCTAACCCGAATCTAAACAGAGACAACAGGTCTGTACTTACGTACAACAGAGTTGCATGTTTTCGACTCTCAGTTTTACATGATATTTCTATTCTTTCCATTTTCAGATTTATTTGATGTTGCCATACATCCCCAGAAAGTTTGCATACCTCATTTAGACTCAATGTTTGTATGTCTTGTACATAAAAATTAAGACCGATTGGTCATATATCTAAGTTAGTGACACGCTTGACTATTTCTAGAATATTTTATTAGCCTTGAGATTCCCCATATGTATTATGCCTACCAACACATCAAACTAAGTAAAGTATAACAATTAGGATTTAGTTGCATTATGTGTGAAAGCCTAAATACTTAGAGTCTGTAACGACGGTGCTAATTTTCGTCACCTTGAACCTATTTATCTAAGACTTAACTCCTTTTCTGATATTCTCCTTTTTTTGTATTTTTGTAATTTTCTCTCTTTTTTTCTTTTGTTTTCATAAGAAAAAGCAGTAAAATAAGCTAACCTACTAACTTACTAAAAATAGAAACTTACTAAAATTAGAAACTTACTAAAAATAGAAACTTTCCTAAATTAGCAGACTACTGTAAAGAAAGAAATACTACGACTCTAAAAGAAAATAAACTTACTACTACTAAGGTCAAATTACTCTGGGTTGCGCATTCCATTCAGTTGAAT